>CAUYPK010051793.1:0-50436 GCA_963574355.1 Loris lydekkerianus | reverse complement strand
AAATAAATAAATAAATAAAAATAAAAAATCCTTAGTGCCAGTAAACAGCAAAACAGAGATCACAGAAGGAAATAAACGCTTTTAAAGAAGTAAATCAAGAGAGAGGACTGAATCATAGAACGAACTAAATAATAAACATCCTTTCCAGTTTGGAGATTTTACAATAAAAAAGGACTGTTATTATATATTGCCATCTGTTACTCTTAATAAATGAGACCTACCTAACAGCAAACAATTTCTATTAGGCAGTTCTATTACCTGACTAATACTCCCTAGTACTTTAGTACTCCCTAGCAGGCTCCTCATTAATTAAACCAAATAAATCCTCAAGAATACTGAATGAGCACAGAACATTAACAATGAATACATGTATTTAAGTCAGCAATATCAGAGCATTAATATTACTATAGCAAGACTGGTGTCGGAGGAGGGGCAATGGTAACTACAACAATATAGCAGACTGATTTTTAAACAGAAGTTTCAATACAGTAAATGGCCTCAATTTACCCATCTCCCTAAGCACAGGCCAGGTATCAAATAAACACTAACAGAACACTAACAGAACATTGTTACAATAATTGGGGTGTAATGACCTATAGATACAAGAGTCATTATTCAAGTTTTGAGATACACAAAAATCAGGCCGGGAGTGGTGGCTCAAGCTTATAATCCTAGCACTCTGGGAGGCTGAGGTGGGTGGATTGCCTGAGCTCTGCTGTTTAAGACCAGCGTGAGCCAGAAAGAGACTTCGTCTCTAAAAATAGCTGGGTATTGTGGAGGGCGCCTATAGTCCCAGCTACTTAGGAGGCTGAGGCAAGAGAATGGCTTGAGCTCAAGAGTTTGAGGTTGGCTGGGCAAGGCGGTTCACGCCTGTAAACCAAGGATTTGGGAGGCCGAGGTGGGTGGATTGCCTGACCTCACAGGTCTGAGACCAGACTGAGCCAGAGCGAGACCCCTATCTATAAAAAATAGCTGGGCGTTGTGGCAGGTGCCTGTAGTCCCAACTACTTGGGAGGCTGAGACAAGAGGGTCGCCTGAGCCCAAGAATTTGAGTTTGCTGTGAGCTGTGATGCCACTGCACTCTACCAAGGGCAACAAAGTGATACTCTGTGCCAAAAAAAAGAAAGAAATATCATGAGCTAGTTTTTTTTTGTTTGTTTTTTTGAGACAGATTCTCACTAGGTTACCCTCGGTAGAGTGCTGTAGAGTCATAACTCACAGCAACCTCAAACCCCTGGGCTTTAGTGATTCCTGTGCTTCAGCCTCTCAAGTAGCTGGGACTACAGGTGCCCACCACAATGCCCAGCTATTTTTAGAGACGAGGTCTGGCTCTGGCTCAGGCTGGTCTCAAACTGATGAACTCAGGCAATCCCCCAGCCTCTGCCTCGCACAGTGCTAGGATTACAGGCGTAAGCACCGCACCTGGCCTCATGATATTTCTTAAACATAACTATAAGACTCGTTTCATGTTTTCTTCTCATAAATCACATTGAAATCTATAAAAAAATTTGCTTTTAAGGCACAATTTTTTTTTTTAAGAGACAGAGTCTCACTTTGTCGCCCTGGGTAGAGTGCAAGGCACAAGTATTATTACCAGTGAAAACTTTCTGAACTGCTTGTTTTCATATAAAGCCATGAGCAGGTTATTATATTTTAAAGAAGAAATCAGGTTGGCTTGGCACCTGTGGCTCAACTGGCTAAGGCGCCAGCCACATACACCTGAGCTGGCGGGTTCAAATCCAACTGGGCCCACCAAACAACAACAGCTGCAACCAAAAAATTATCAGATGTTGTGGCAGGCGCCTATAGTCCCAGCTACTTGGGAGGTGGAGGCAAGAGAATCGCTTAAGCCCAGGAGTTGGAGGTTGCTGTGAGCTGTAAATGCCACAGCACTCTACCCAGGGTGACAGCTTGAGGCTCTGTCTCAAATAAATAAAGAAAGAAGAAATCAGGCTCAGAGCCTGTAGCACTGTAATTATGGTGCCAGCCACATACAGGTTGGCGGATTCAAATCCGGCCCAGGCCAGCTAAACAACAACAACTACAACAAAAAATAGCTGGGCATTGTGGTGGGCACCTATAGTCCCAGCTGCTTGGGAGGCTGAGGAAAGACAATCACTTAAGCCCAGGAGTTTGAGGCTGCTGTGATCTGAGATGCCATGACACTCTACCAAGGGTGACATAAATGACACTGTCTCAAAAAAAAAAAAAAAAGAAGAAGAAGAAGAAGAAATCAGAGGGGGAAAAAAAAGAAAATATAAAAACAAGAAAAAGGCAAACTAAAGACAAAGAGGAATCATTCAGTGAGGAAGCTATAACAGTTAAACTTAGAATGGTATAATAAAAAGGAGTACGCTGTGGGAAATTAACAGTAGGCTTTAACAAGAGGATGGTGGGGCATCAAAGACAATAACAGAAAAATTATTTTGGTTATCAGTTTTTTCTGTAAGTCAACTTATCTATTCTAGCTGTATTAGAGATTCCAACAGTAAATAAAGCAATGGTTCAGTAAGGATGAGTTTTATTCTATCCAGTTTTCATAAAGTTAAATGATAAGTGATGGGATTTGTGGTTTTTGCAAACATAGGATGGTCTTTTGCTTAACATATGAGGAAAAAATGAACTATACATTTTATTACACATCAGTAAGAGGGTGCATTCCAGAACCCTTGTTCTAACTCTCAGTTTAGAGTTCTATGTCTATTATTTATGATCTAGAGCCAGGCATGGTAGCTCACACCTGTTAATCCTAGCACTCTAGGAGGCCAAGGTGGGCAGATCCCCTGAGCTCATTGAGACCAACCTGAGCTAGAGCAAGACCCCTACCTCTAAAAACAGCCAGAAATTGGGGCCTGCAAATGTAATTCCAGCTATTCAGGAAGGTGAGGCAAAAGAATTGCCTGACAAAAACTGCCTCCAAAAAAAAAAAAATTATGATCTAAACTTAATCTTGATGTTCACTGATGTACATATACATTATCTATGCCATTTTTGCATGCAAACACTATTGTTTTCTATTTAAAACAACTCACTACTGTTTGAGAGCATGGAACAATATTATCTAAAAAATAAGTGAAACAGGCTCAGTGCCCATCGCACAGTGGTTATGGTGCCAGCCACATACACCAAGGGTGGCAGGCTCGGGCCCAGCCCAGGCCAGCTAAACAATGACAACTGCAATAAAAAGTAGCTAGGTATTGTGGTGGGCACCTGTAGTCCCAGCTACTTGAGAGGCTGAGGCAAGAGAATCGCTTAACCTTAAGAGTTTGAGGTTGCTGTTAGCTGTGACTCCACTTCACTTTACTGAGGGCGACATAGTCAGACTCTGGCTCAAAAAAAAAAAGAAAAAAAAAGAAAAGGTTTTAGATTCAAAGTTCTATTTAGGTAAAATGCTTTTCTTGTGGGGAAGCGCCTGTGGCTCAAAGGAGTAGAACACCAGCCCCATATGCCAGAGGTGGCAAGTTCAAGCCCAGCCCCAGCAAAAAAAAAAAAAAAAAAAAATGCTTTTCTTGCCTAACTTATGAAGAGATGAATCAGCTTGTTTCTGAATCTAAATTGCTACTGAGAATTCCAAAACCTCAAAAAAGGCGCTGTTATATGAAAGGATTATAGAACACTGTTTAAAATAACTCCCCCCCCCCCTTTTTTTTTGAGACAGAGCATCACTTTATTGCCCTCGGTAGAGTGATATGGAATCACAACTCACAGCAACCTCAAACTCTTGGGATTAAGTGATTCTCTTGCCTCAGCCTCTCAAGTAGCTGGGACTATAGGCACCTACCACAACGTCTGGCTATTTTTTGGTTGTAATTGTCATTGTTGTTTGGCAGGACTAGGCTGGGTTTGAACCCGCCAGCTTTGGTGTATGTGGCTGGCGCCCTAGCCACTGAGCTACAGGCACCAAGCCTATAATCCCATTTTTGTCTTTAAAAAAACTTTCATGCACACATAAAAAAATTCAAAAAACAGATGCTTCTAAATTAAATTGTAAGATATTCACTGATAACTTTTTAATAATCTACAGTAAGCTTGTATTACTTTTATAAAATGTTATTTGAAGGGAGAAAGAAACATTTTGTTTTTCTTTTTATAGAGATAAAAGTTTTGCTGTCACCCAGGCAGGAGTACAGTGGCCTAATCATACATAGTTCACAGTGACCTTGATCTCCTAGGCTCAAGTGATCCTCCAACCTCAGCCTCCGAAGTAACTGGAACTACAGTTTCTACTTTTCATAGAGACGGGGTCTTTTTAAGTTGCCCAGGCTGGTCATAAATTCCTGGTCTCAAACAATCCTCATGTCTGAGCCTTCCTCCCAGTATCATGGCACTACAAGCAAGAACCACTTCAGCAAGCCACAAGGAGAGGAAAAAAAAATAATCAGAGGGTTTTATTTAATGACTTAATACCCTTGCAAATCTGTTCAGCACATATCATAACACAAATGATTTCTAGGGAGACTGAGTAGGTTAAGGCTGTAAAGAGATAGCAATGGCACACTCCCTATACAGCCACAAGTACATAAGGCCAATTTTCAGATTAATTTTTTTCTTTCATGAAATGAAATCTAGATTATCAGACAAGGTTCACATGTCAATGAATACTTCATAAGAGGAAGGGCTTACCCCAATGCAACTTTCAATATACGACCCTTTAGTAACATACCAAGGAAGAAAAAAGTGTAATAGTGGAGGACTATAATGTATAGTTGCTTTTTGTTTTATGAGACTTTTTTGGGTTATTGTTGTTTCTGAGACAGTGTCACTTTACCCAAGCTAGAGTGCAGTGGCATTAGCCTAGTTCACAGCAAACTCAAACTCCCAGGGGTTCAAGGGATCCTCTTGCCTCAGTTTCCTGAGCAGCTGGGACTACAGGTACCCACCACAAAACCTGGCTTGATTTTTCTATTTTTAGTAGAGATGGTCTCATTCTTGTTCAGGCTGGTCTAGAACTCCCGAGCTCAAGGGATTCTCCCATCTTGGCCTCTCAGAGTGCTGGAATTATAGGTGTCAGCCAAGCCGCCCAGTTGCATGTAGTTGTTTTTACACAAATGATACTATAAAAACATGAATTTCATACTGTCACCTATAAGTACCTTAGAAAAGGATGGTATTTTTAAAAGTTCAATCGGCTAGGGCGTCAGCCACATACACCGGAGCTGTCAGGCTCAAATCCAGCTTGGGCCTGCCAAACAACAACGACAACTAAAACCAAAACATAAAAAAAAGCTGGGCGTTGGGGCAGGGACCTATAGTCCCAGCTACTTGGGAGGCTGAGGCAAGAGAATCGCTTAAGCCCAAGAGTTTGAGGTTGCTGTGAGCTATGACGCCAAAGCACTCTAACGAGAGCGACAAAGTTGAAATCTGTCTCAAAAAAAAAAAAAAAAAAACTTCAATGGATACTAAATTCATTCTCTTTCATCTATAATGGATTCATCTACATGACATGAATTGTTACAGCCTAAATGCGTCCATGAAAGTTCATGTCTTAGAAAACTAATCCCCAATGCAATTAGGAAAAGGGCATAAGAAAGTCACAAGAGCTCTACCCTAGTGAATGATTAATACTGTTATCTCAAAAGTTGCTTAGTTTAGTTATATAAGTGAGTTCAGTCCCCTCTTGCTCTGTCTCATGCTCTCACTTGCCCCTTCCACCTTCCCAGGATAATGCCACACAAAGGCCAACATCATGCTCTTGGATTTTCCAGACTTCAGAACCATAAGCCAAATAAACTTATAAACTGCCAGTATATAGTATTCTACCATAGAGCAGAAAACAGACTACAACAGACAGCATGTCATTTTAGTTTATGTCATACTTGAAAACACAAAGAAATAAATTCACATACCAAATTTTTTTTAAATCATAAATATGATACAATGACAGAGTGGCTGAATAAACTTTAATGTGAAAATTATCAAACTATTAAACTATATACTAATATAGTATTAAACTAATATACTAATAGCAAGAGGTATGGAATGTTTAATAAAGACTTCACAATGACCGTTTGACACCAACTTTTCTCCTTCACTCTCTAAGCACACTCTGTAGAACATACCGTATATACTCGAGTATAAGCCAAGTTTTTCCGGCACAAAATTTGTGTGGAAAAACCCAAACTCGGCACAAATTTTGTGCTGGAAAAAGCTCGGCTTATGCTCAAGTATATACGGTAACTCAAAATTGACCTTCCAAGTGTAATAGTTATCCCTTACTGAAGATAACAGGTAAGACCTTTTAGTTTCTTCATATCTTTCCATACTGTATGAATTTTATAGTAAGCACATATTACATGTAAAAGTAAATGTAAATGTAAAAGTAAAAGTAAAATTTTTAAATTAAGTAAACCTTCAGTTGTGGGCAAAAGCAGCCAGTCAAAATAAATGGTCAGAGTAATTAACTTACTAATAATCTGAGAGAGCAAGTCTTTTCTCTAAATAAGTTAATAGCTAAGCAATTCTTTGAAACATAACCCCCACATACACAACCATTAAAATTGCATGTTTTTCTTTTCTTTTTTTTTTTGAGACAGAGTCTCACTATCTTGCCCTCAGTAGAGTACTACTGACATCACAGCTCACAGCAACCTCAAACTCTTGGGCTTAAGCGATTCTCTTGCCTCAGCCTCCCAAATAGCTGGGACTACAGGTGCCCACCACAATACCAGGCTATTTTTTGTTGCAGTTGTCATTGTTGTTTAGCTGACCCAGACCAGGTTCAAACCTGCCAACTTTGGTATATGTGGCTGGTACCGTAACCACTGTGCTATGGGCACAGAGTCGAATGTTTTTCTTTGATTAAATATTTAGAGACAATAGATTAATTCTCCAAGTTCCATTTAGTTGTGTAGGACAGCATTCCAAAAATAAAAGCTCAGGCTCAGTGCACGTAGCTCAGTGAGTAGGGTGCCAGCCACATACACCAAAGCTGGCGGGTTTGAGCCCAGCCCAGGCCTGCTAAACAACGACAACTGCAACCAAAAAATAGCCGGGTGTTGCGGTGGGTGCCTGTAGGTCCAGCTACTTGGGAGGCCGAAGCAAGAGAATTGCTTAAGTTCAAGAGTTTGAGGTTGCTGTGAGCTATGATGCTACCGCACTCTACAGAGAGGAACACAGTGAGACTGTCTCAAATAAATAAATAAATAAATAATCAAAGCTGAAATTCTGAAAATGAAGGAAACTTTTGCAGTGCCAAAGGAAAATTAAGACAATCGTAAGTCTACATACAACAAATATTTTGAAAAATGCACCAAGAGAAAGGGGTTTAAACATTGTCTACCTCCTTACCTTTCAAAGCCTACATGGGTTTTAGAGCTGAAAAATCCTGTATTTGAATATAGACTTTATCACATACTAGTTATAAGACCTTGGAGCAAGTTACACTATGAACTTCACCTAGAATCAATTAACATCCACTACCACTCAATTAGCTTCTTGTCAGGATTAGAAATAATGTCTCTAAACATTTAGCACAGTGACGGGTATATTACGGGAGTATGATAAGTGACTATTTATTATCTTCCTCCCTCCAACCATGAGGTAACTTTTTTTTTTTTTGAGACAGAGTCTCACTATGTTGCCCTGGGTATAGTGCCGTGGCATCATAGCTCACAGCAACCTCAAATTCTTGGGCTCAAGCAATTCTCTCACCTCAGCCTCGCAAGTTGCTGGGACTACAGGCGCCCACCACAATACCTGGCTATTTTTTTTGTTGCAGTTGACATTGTTTAGCAGGCCCAGATGGGGTATGAACCCGCCTGCCTGGGTGTATGTCGCTGGCACCCTAACCACTGAGCCATGGGTGCCAATGTAACTTCACAAAAATTTCAGCGCTATACACAAAAACTTTAAAGCTATTCACCCAAAGCTTCTGTTCACATGACAAAGGATCATAGGAGTTTGCCAAAACAATCTAAAGTGAAAGTTTAAGGCGGTGGCCGTCACTCAGTGGGTAGGATGCTGGCCACATACACCCAAGCTAGCAAGTTTGAACGCAGTCAGGGCCAGCTAAAACAACGACAACTCCAACAACAACAAACATAGCCAGGTATTGTGGCAGGTGCCTATAGTCCCAGCTACTTGGGAAGCTGAAGCAAGAAAATCGCTTAAGCCCAGGAGTTGGAAGAAGTTGCTGTGAGCTGTGACACTACAACACTCTACCCAGGATGACAGCTTGAAACTCCTAACAAAAAAAAAAAAAAAAAAAAAAAAAAAAAAAAGGCCAGCTAATAGTTATAAGTACTACGACCATACTAGTCACAACTGCCAAAGCCTAGTGACACATAAAATAGTGATGTCATCTCGGGCAGTGGTTCTTAACCTTCCTAATGCCTCCTAATGTCATGACCCTTTAATACAGTTCCTCATGTTGTGGTGACCTGAGAATGGATACAATTAACCTTAACTCTAGAGAAAGCTTTAAATATCTACCCAACAAAACATGACTAAAGTCAAAGGTCCATTCATACATAATATGTACCTTAAAAACCCTTAACATTTTTTTTAAACCCTTAACATTTTTAAAAAGACCCCTTCAATCATGAAATTTTAAAGTTACTGACCACAAAAATATTAGTGGCCTAATCACCTGATTTAAATTTTAAATTCCTGTCCCAACACAGTGGCTCAAAGCCTGTAATCCCAGCATTCTGGGAGGAAGAGGCAGGTAGACAGTTTAAGCAAGAGAGAGACCCTGTCTCTACCAAAAATAGAAAAACTATCCAGGTGTTATGGCAAGGGCCTTTAGTCCTAGTTAACTTGAGAGGATAGCTCAGATCCAGAAGTTTGTGGTTGCTGTGAGTTATGACGCCACAGCACTCTACCCAGGGTGACAAGGTGAGACCCTGTCTCAAAAATAAATAAAAATTTAGATTCCTTGGCTGGAGGCAGTAGCTTACTCCTATAATACTAATACTCCGGGAGCACTTGGGAGGCCAAGGCAGGAGGATCCCTTGAACTCAGGAGACCAACCTGAGCAAGAGTAAGACCATGTCTCTCCCATAAATAGAACAATCAGCTGGAAGCAGTGGCACATATGTATCTGTAGTCCCAGTTACATGGGAGGCTAAAGTAGGCTGTTCACTTGAACCCAGGAGTTTGAGGTTGCTGTGAACTATGCTGATGCCACATCACTGTAGCCTAGGGCAACAGAGAAAGACACTATCTTAAAAAAAAAAAAAAAAAAAAAAAATTAAATTCCTACAAATAACCACATGTAGTAAAGTGGAAACAGCACAGTTAAAGACTGTGAATTCCCAGGTCCTTGAGTTAAAATTCCAATTCTGCTACTTACTATGAATGCCCTTAGGTAGGTCATTTATCTCTTTTCTGCCTCTGTTTCCTCTTCTGTAAAACTAGGACACTTTCTTCACAGGATTATGATGAATTAAGGGAATTAAACTTTCTTTTTTTAATTTTGAGACAGAGTCTCATTTTGTATCCCTCGGTAGAGTGCCATAGCATCATAGCTCACAGCAACCTCAAACTTTTGGGCTCAAGTGATTTTTCTTGCCTCAGCTTCCCAAGTAGCTGGGACTACAGGCGGCTGCCACAACGCCCAGCTACTTTTAAGGACGAGATCTCGCTCTGGCTCAGGCTGGTTTCGAACCTGTGAGCTAACGCAATCCACCCACCTGGGCCTCCCAGAGTGCTAGGATTACAGGCATGAGCCACCATGCCCAGCCTGGGGAATTAAACTTTCTAGCTGGTGGTAGTAACTCAAACTGTCTGTTGCTGATCCCACTCCAAGACAAGCATCAGGACTGAAGAGTCCTCCTTAATGCTCCCTTCCTCCTCAGTTAAAACAACTGAACAAACTTTTTAAAAAATAGAAACCAAACCATGGGCCCCTTTTCCAAATCTTTTGCATTATTATGCCATCCTATTCTTTTAACATATCACAATAGTTAACTTGTATTAATTGTTATATTGATTATGCTGTCTGAACATGAATCATTTTCTTAACTAATCTGTAAGCACCTGGAGCACAGTGCATGTTTTATACTTTTTTTTTTTCTTTTTTCTTTTTTTTGCAGTTTCTGGCCGGGGCCGAGTTTGAACCCACCATCTCTGGTATATGGGGCTAGTACCCTACTCCTCTGAGCCACAGGCACTGCCCAATACTATTTATTTATTGAGAGACATCTCTCTATGTTGCCAGGGCTAGAGTGCAGTGGCATCATCATAGCCCACTGCGCCTCAAACTCCTCAAGCAATCCTCCCCACTCAACCTCCTGAGTAGTTGATACTATATGTGCACATCACCACATCCAGCTTATTTTCCTATTTGTTGCAGAGATGGGGGTTGCATTATGTTGCTTGGGTTGGTCTTGAATTCCTGGCCTCAAGTGATCCTCCTACTTTGGTCTCCCAAAGTGCTGGCATTACAGGTATTAGCCACCACGCCTGGTCATGTTCTTTAAAATAAATAAAAAGAAAAACAGGAAAAACTCTCATGACAGAGAATAGCCAATTTTCTTTACCACGCTTTATCCCAAGGTGAATTAACTATGTGTATATACGTATGAACATATATATATATATGTACAGCGCCACTGGAAGATTTTTTAAATATGTATTGAAAAAAAATTAAGGTAGAAAAAGATAAATACATGATGATTAAATGCATGAGAAAAATGTTAAAAATGAAACCACCTGGCATTTACACATCATTCTAATAGCCTTTATTAGGCTACTTGTGTTCAGCAGCACCTGCACAGAACTGTACAATTTACTTTGGAGACTCAGTACTTAGTTGGCATTAACTGCATTTTATAACTAAAGAAACAGGCTAAAAAGCATAAATGACTTGCATAGAGTTAAGTGGTAGTCTGAACTTAAACCTAAGGTCTCCAACCCCACATGTTCTTTTTATCATAACACATTCCCCCCAAGATACATCTTATATGATTAAAAATGTCAGTAAACAGATTAAGTCCTACATATAAAAACCAATCCATCTTAAACTAATTCCCAGGACCTGACCAAATACAAAGCAAAGTGTGATTCACTGTTTAAATTAACTTAGGACACTTATGCGAGTAAAGAGTAAGTTAAGCTCAACTTTAAAAAGCCTGGTGAAAATGCCTACAGGAGTTGAGAATTCATTACCTTTAATAAGTAAAGAATCCAACTGCTCTTAATCAGGGCAGACGCTAGTCACCAATCTACAAACTGTATGCACATATACAATACCACTACATAATTACCCACATTATATACTTCACTAAGTTGTTCCAAATGGCCTTTTATAAATTTAGCTATTCAATTATTTTTATAAGTTCCATCTAATCTGCTTAAGACTATATTATATATTCGACTTGATTAGGCATACATCCTAATAGCACCCATATGGATTTTAAGACAGTAAAGCTATTATAGAGATCACCTTTGTTCTTAATGTGAACACTGACATTCCATGATTTTTAGTATGTGTTTGTGTCAAAATTCCTAGAAACACTTCATATATCAGTAAAATAATAAGAAACAGAAAGGTAAGCACAAAAAGAAGAGGGAGAGAGAGAAGGAAGATTGGGTGATCAAAAGAAAGTCATGCTCAAACCATCCCCACATTTTAAAATTCAAATTAGTTCAGGATACCAGATTTATTTATTTTTTTTAGATCATGAAGTGTCTATGAAAGGACACTTGATTAAAAATTAAGAGGCCGGCTCAGGACCCGTAGCACAGTGGTTACAGCGCCAGCCACATACACCAAGGCTGGCAGGTTCGAGCCCGGCCCTGGCCAGCTATACAACAATGACACCTGCAACAAAAAAAAGCCAGGCATTGTGGTGGAAGCCTGTAGTCCCAGCTACTTGGGAGGCTGAGGCAAGAGAATTGCTTAAGCCCAAGAGTTTGGAGTTGCTGTGAGCTGTAATGCCACATACTTTACAGTGGGCTACAAAGTGAGACTCTCTCTAAAAAAAATTAAATTAAACTTTTTTGTCACTCTCAGGTTTCCACATTTTAATACTGATAATGAATATTCTCTTTTGTGTCTACAATTTCCCCAATCAGGCATTCTTAAAGTTCAGGAATAGCTGAGGGTGTGAACTGCTTACAACCTGCAAACTATCATGAGTATGTATGGACAAAGGTAGCAGGTTCATGACCAAAATGGGTTTAAAATAACTGTCCTGGGCCAGTAGGCCAGTAATTCTACTAGTCTGGGAAGTTGAGGAGGGAAGATCACTAGAGGTCAATTGTTCAGAGACCAGCCTGAGCAAAGAAAGACTGTCTTTACCAAAAATAGAAAACTTAGCCAGGACATGGTGGCTCCCACCAGTAGACTCAGCTACTCAGGCGGCTGAGGCAAGAGGATCACTTGAACGCAGGAGTTTGAGGTTATTGTGAGCTAGGCTGAGACCATGGCACTCTAGCCCAGGCAATAAAGAGAGGCTCTATCTCAAAAAGAAAAGAAAAATGAATAAAATAAAATAACTGTCCTAAATCAAGTTACTGGGAAAATATCTATGGGCAGAATGGAAAGGACAAAGAATAATTTTATTGGCTTGGCACCTATGGCTCAAGCAGCTAAGGGGCCAGCCACATACACCTGACTTGGCGGGTTCAAATCCAGCCCGGGGGCGCCAAACAACAATGATGGCTGCAACAAAAAAAAAAAAAAAAAACAGCCCGGCGTTGTGGCGGGTGCCTGTAGTCCCAGCTAGCTACTTGGGATGCAGAGGAAGGAGAATTACTTAAGCCCAGGAGTTGAAGGTTGCTGTGAGCTCTACTCAGGGCAACAGCTTGAGGCTCTGTATCAGAAATAAAATAAAAAATAAAATAAAATAAAATAAGAATAATTTTATTTAAGTATTATTCTCATACAAAGGAAATACATTCAGAAGTTAAATCCATCACAGTTCTTGGAAAACTTCAATTACATAACTCACTCAGTTTCATTTTTAAAGCTCACTAGTTGGCCAGGCATTCTGGGACGCCAAAGAGGGTAGATTGTTTGAGCTCACAAGTTCAAGACCAACCTGAGTAAAAGCAAGACCCTGTCTCTACTAAAAATAGAAAAACTGAACAGTGCCTGTGACTTAAAGGAGTAGGGTGCCGGCCCCATATCCCAGAGGTTCAAACCCACTCTCAGCCCAAATCTGCAAAAAATAAATAAATAAATAAATAAATAAATAAATAAAATAAAAATAGAAAAATTGAAGCAAGAGGATCACTTGAGTCTAAGAGTTGGAGGTTGCTGTGAGCTATGACGCCACAGCACGCTACCAGTGTAACAGTTTGAGACTCTGTCTCAAAAAAGTAAAAAAATAAAATAAAGCTCATAGTTTAGGCTGCAAACTGCATAAAATAAATGTTCTATGTAAAGCCCATGGCCAAGTGGCTAGCACATACAGCAGTGTTTTTCTACCTGTTTCTATCACGGTGCACTTGGACGGAGAGTTAAACTTCTAATGTGCTTTGAAGTTCTTTCAAAAAAAAATTTTAATGACCTTTAAAATTTTTTGGCTGGGGCTCAGCACCCATAGCACAGTGGTTACAGCGCTGGTCGCATGCGCCAAAGCTAGAGGGTTCAAACCCAGTCCAGGCCAGCTAAAACAATGACAACTGCAACAAAAAAAATAGCTGGGCATTGTGGTGGGTGCCTGTGGCGCCAGGTACTTGGGAGGCTGAGGAAAGACAATCACGTAAACCAAAGAGTTTCAGGTTGCTGTGAGCTGTGATGCTACAGAACTCTACTGATGGCAACAAAGGTGAGATTCTGTCTAAAAAAAAAAAAAAAAAAAAAAAAACAATTTTTTTTGCAGCACACCAGTTGAAAATCACTGACACAGGGTGAGCACTCTCTAAATAGCAGCTATTATTATTAAAAAGTGATTATTTTCAACAAACGGTCCTCCTTTGTGAACAAAGACATGCACAAATAACACTACCTGTCATAATTAGGAATCTACAAGCACAGAACTTAACTGGAACCTATTACGACCTCTGATTTATTATAAGGCAGGGTGTTTTGGCCAATTGAGCCAACCAATCACAAAATTACCAAAGAAAACTTCATTTCCTACTTCTGCTGTACCTATTTCTCACATAATCAGCCAGCAATCTAACATTAGTTCTCTGGCTCCTCAGGGTCTCAGAACCATTTTTCCCAAAATTTTCAATCATTACCCTTTTGTAATCTAAAACACTCTCAAGGTGGTTCCAAAGAAAAGTAAAAACCTAGATTTTCTTCCCTAAATTCTAGTCAGACATCAAAGCAGCCATCTCAGCCCCACCTTCTACAGGAAAACAGAGCAAGAGTCTAACCACTCCTCTCTCCTTCTAAGGGTAAAAAGGAAAAAAAAAAAAAACAATCTGGGCATTCTGCCTAAATCTCTTACTAAAACCCCAAGTATAGTTCTGACAAAGAGCGCTAAAAAGCTGATAAGCTACATATTAAGCTACACCCTACATTCATCTTAAGACACTCGCAGACTAGCAAACTTTTACAATCTCAAAACTTTAAAATGCATTTTACTTTACCCTAAATATGTCATTATTAAAAGAGAGGCAAATGTAGATACCTTTAGCAAAAGAAAGCTATTTTATACTATCTAAAATAAAACTATTACCAAATAGTGAAACTATCATACAGGTACAAAGTTCAACTACCAAGGCGAGAAAACACAAATAGCCAAAAGACTGCTAACAGAATGGGAATATATTAAGATGTTAGCACATGAGAAATTATTAAGATTTATTATTGCTTCCATGGTAAATTATTAAGACTGCTTCCAGAATTATTAAGATTGATACCAAAGGCTTGGTGCCTGTGGCTCAAGCGGCTAAGGCTGAGCTGGTGGGTTCGAATCCAGCCTAAGCCCGCCAAATAAAATGGTGGCTGCAACCAAAAAATAGCCAGGCATTATGGCAGGTGCCTGTAGTCCCAGCTACTTGGGAGGCGGAGGCAGGAGAATCGCTTGAGCCCAGGAGTTGGAGGTTGCTGTGAGCTGTGATGCCACAGCACTCTACCCAGGGCGACAGCTTAAGGCTCTGTCTAAAAAAAAAAAAAAAAAAATTGATACCAAAATACCCAAGAAATAAAATTACTCAGAAAGCAAAGTTCTCAAGGCTGGGCAGTGGCTCACACCTGTAATCCTACCACTCTGGGAGGCCCAGGCAGATGGATTGTCTGAGCTCACAGGTTCAAGACCAACCTGAGCAAGTACCCACCCACCCAACCCCACCCCGCCCATCTCTAAAAAATAGCTGGGCATTGTCTTGGACACCTGTAGTCCCAGCTACTCAGTTTGAGATTGCTGTGAGCTACCACAGCACTCTACCAAAGGCAACAAAATAAGACTCTGTCTCAAAAATAAATAGATAATAAAAAATATAGAAAGAAAGGAAAATTCTGTTTAAATACTTGATTTAAAGTTCTTCCATCTTTAACACTTAAAAAAAAAACCCTAAGATTTACATGATGGGAAAAACTGTCAATATCCCTCTTTTCAATTTAATTATGATGAAAAGGAAAAACTGTAATACAAAACTCGGTTATCATTAAATGGTCCTACAAGATCATCTCTTTCACATAAATCTTAAGATATACTTTTTTGGAGATTCTATACAGCTACTGGAAACTTAAACTACCCAAAGAATTACAGATGTTGATTTACTACAGACGGAAAAAAATCATATTCTAAACAACGAGAATATAGTTGTTTTCCTTCTTTAAACTCAAATTCTGAGTTTTTCAAATCACCACCACCAAAAGTCATGAAATAACCTCATTTTTAATTGATTTCTACTTCTCTCCTAATACAAAACTCTAAGAAGAACCTGTATGAAAGCAATGGTATTAAATTATATCATCAGACACATAACAGAAAAGTTTGGAAAAAAAAATTATTATTATTTGAAACACAGTCCTGGGCTTGGCGCCTGTAGCAAAAGCAGTTAAGGCACTAGCCACACACACCAGAGCTGGCAGGTTAGAATCTAGCCCAGGCCTGCCAAACAACAATGACAACTACAACCAAAAAACAGCCAGGCGTTATGGCGGGCGCCTATAGTCCCAGCTACTTGGGAGGGTGAGGCAAGAGAATCACTTAAGCACAGGAGTTGGAGGTTGCTGTGAACTGTGACGCCATGGCATTCTACCTAGGGCGACAGCTTGGGGCTCTCTCTCTCAAAAAAAAAAAAAAAAGAAAAAAAAAAGAAACACAGCCCTGGCTAAAGAAAAAGTCAAATGTTCCTTGAGTCTACCATAACAGAAGAGCAAAGTTTAGAAGACAGATAAAATTTTGAGATTCCAGAGATGAAATTGGGGAGGAGGGGGTGACTAGGTAATTCCTTCAAAAATTTTTCTACATTAAAGAATACCCTTAATCCAAGTAGACTGCTATATTTCTTTCTACTATAATAAACTGGTATAGTCAAGATAGGTACACATGCTTTATTCTTCACATGTTCCTTAAAAACAAAGCAGCTAAAATAATTTTTTCTTGTTTCTTCTTTCTTTCTTTCTTTTTTTTTTTTTTTCTGGAGACAAAGTTTTACTATGTCATCCTGGGTAGAGTGCCGTGATGTCACAGTTCACAGCAACCTCTAACTCTTGGGCTTAACCGATTCTCTTGCCTCAGCCTCCCAAGCAGCTGGAACTACAGGCGCCTGCCACAAGTCCGGCTATTTTTTTGTTGCAGTAGTCATTGTTGTTTAGCTGGCCCGGATGGGGTTTGAACCCACCAGCCTCGGTGCATGTGGCTGGTGTGGTAACCACTGTGCTACGAGCACTGAGCCTAAAATGATTTTCTTGACACTACAGAAAAATCCACTAGAAGCCAATGGATTATAAAAATGTTTCTGGTATGAGAATAATGTTAAGTATTTCTTAACTAGTGTGAAGAAATAAGCACTGCCTGCTTCACCACCTAGCTAAGAAAATCAAAATCTGTCTTCAGATCTCCATTAAAAAAAAAAAAAAAAGCTTTGACCCTTTCCATCTACTCATTGTATTGCTCAGATTATACTTGCAATTGCTTTTTGTTTGTAACTGAAAGGCATATAAGTCAATACCCTTAATTTCTACCTTAATGATAAGCTTGGCTTGTCATTTCTCCCAAATCAGCCTGATAACATGGAAAGCAATCAAACGGACAGCTTAAAATTTAATCATTACTGTTATATTTGTCTCTTCACACTTAAGCCAAAAGATTACAACTTAAAAATCATAAAGTAAAAGCACTCAGTAATAAAGGTTCCAACAAGTAACCTTATGTCAATTAATATACATCTAAAAAATCCTGATACTGGGCGGCGCCTATGGCTCAGGGAGTAGAGCACCAGCTCCATATACCGAGGGCAGGTTCAAACCCAGCCCCAGCCAAACTGCAACAAAAAATACCCAGGCATTGTGGCGGGCGCCTGTAGTCCCAGCTGCTTGGGATGCTGAGGCAAGAGAATCGCCTAAGTCCAAGAGCTGGAGGTTGCTGTGAGCTGTGATACCCCAGCACTCTACCGAGGGCGGCAAAGTGAAACTGCCTTTAAAAAAAAAAAAAAAAAAAAAAAAAAAAAAAAAAAATCCTCTACCAAGGGTGACAAAGTGAGACTCTGTCTCTACAAAAAAAAAAAAAAAATCCTGATACATCTAAGAGAACTAAACCTTTTCTCTTGTCAAGATCTCATTCCCATTACAAAATTTAGATAGCACTCATAAGGCAAATTTTATGTTTCTAAAAGGAACAAGATAAATCCGTAGATAATAAATAAAAGCAAGGAACATCTAGGGTACACTTATCAGCTAATATATCATTTGTTAGTTACCAAGATAACATACTGGAATCAGGAAAAGCACTCACCATTAAAAGTTTTAAGAGAAAGCATAAGATTTTAAAGTTTAGGACAATATGTTAAAGAAAATGGACTTGTATTTGGGTGATGAAACTCTAAAGAACTTCTTTCCTCTTCCAAATTTTCGAATTACTTTTACAAGGATAACAAACGTCATGAATGACAAAAAGAATAAACTGCTAAAGTAAGATTGCCAAAAATCTGGCTACTAGTTGCCCTTGTGATCTTCCGTAATAAATATCCATCACCTTCTCTCACCTAATTTTCACTAACATGTTTGCAAAGGTTTCCCCAAACTCCTGATTATTTTACTAAATAGTCTAGAATACAAATACAGGGGGATTTATTTGGGGAGATATTTGTGTACTCAATGCCAGCAAAAACATAAAAACTATTTCTGGGTTTGAACCTGTTGAAATCATTAATCTAAAAAATCCTCAAAAGACAGGATGATTTGGCACTATATTTACTAAAGAATTACTGTCACTTATTAGCCATTCCTCTTCCTTCTCCCCCTTGAAAATTCCTTACTACCTTTTGCTCCTCCAAACCCAATTCATGGGTCTCTTTCCTAATTAAAAGTCTTCCAAAACTCAAACAGTGAACCACAACCCACCATCTTCCTGAAACCCTGTTGCTCTGATCCATGCTGCACATCTGGAACTTGTTAAAATTACTGGTATATGACATGTATAAAACCTAAACTCTATTTTCTATATTCATTGTAAGATCGTTTAGAATGAGGATTATATGCCTAAATCCTAACATTACATGCCTTACATGCAAATGATGTATATCAACTAAAGAGTGCTCTTACAGTTTTTCAATTTTTTTTACATACATTTGACTCACTACTACCCTCACAGGAATAGTGACTCTTATTATTAGGTTTTACAAAATAAATTCAGAGGCTGAATAATTTGTCAAACTTCTGTTTAAGTAATTTTCAAGATCTATTTACAGTACTACAATATAAATAGCAAATATTGGAACTCTTCCTGTACAGTAGAGGTTTACAAATCTCCATAAAGCAGCAAATCCTCGTTCTTTATTGTTGCCAGGAAAACTACTAAATTAGGAACCTCAAGTTCAACTCTGCTAAACTAGGCAAAACCAACTTTGTCCTTCGATCCCTTGATAAAGCAACAAAAAACTGTCAACACAGTAAATTATGTCACTGAGAACACGGTCCTCAGTTTCTTAAAGTATATAAAAATTCTAATAAAATACTACAGTTTCTGTTCAGTACAAGACTTCAGCACCAAACCACAGTATTACAAAACTTGAAGTTAAAAAAAAAAAAACTTGAAGTAAGAATGCATTTTGCAAGAGCCATGTGACACACACATGACAATCAGCTAAACTGATGGGTGGACCTTTTCTGAGGAAATATTTAGCAGTAATTGACCAAAGCAGCAAATAAACTCAACTTTTAGGACAAATACTGATTTTTGCTTACCCATCAAAAGGCTTCTGACACTAAATAAAGAGGAATACCAATTCAATCTCCAGCATTTATTTTACCTATACACACACACACACACGTGTGTGTGTGTGTGTGTGTGTGTATATATATATATATATATATATATATATATATATATGCAGTAGGAGGATTTTCTAAAAGGCCATGAAGGAGAACCCAAAGAAGTCTTCCCATGGAAAGTGAACACCACTTCCCAAGAAAGGTGCCAGGTGTGTCACATCTGCTATGGTGACTTCTGGAGTAAGCTAGAAAAAGAAATGCATTAACTTTTCATGACACGTCATGGAACCTCATTCCGTATCTGCAACCATTCAGGTAGGTAATCCAAAACCTACAGATCTATTATAGGTTCCACTCGTTTCTCTTTCAACTTGACAGCAGTCTTCCTTTTATTTGGTAGTATTAGAAAGACATTCCGTGGTTTTAGTTTTTTTTTTCTTGACCTACAGAAGAATGACTTAAGTGTCCTCTTAAAAAAAACCGGCTCACGAATCTCACAAATGCCCAGGTTCTTAGGAAGGCAAGAGACCTGGTGAATTCTTAAAGAACTCTTCCAAGAAACAACTCAAAAAGTGAACTAAAATGTTTAAATCGCTTCTCGCCATCTACTCATTCCCCTCAATCCCACGTAGTCCCGAAAAGCATCCATATCACTTGAAACATGACGGTGGAAGCAGGGAGCCAACAAGCTCAGGATATACAAGTAAAGGTGGTTTCCACCCTAACGACCCTGACAGCTCCGCAGAGTGCGGGCGCAGGGTCTGACAGTGCCCTCTAGGAGTGCTCTCCCACCCCATCCCCTCCCTTTAAAAACAAGTCCTCCTTCAAAAGTCACTGTCTCCCAGAGAAGCTATCCCTTCACACCGCCCCACCACCCGACTCCCAAGCGTCACAACCTCCTCAGCAGACTGTTCCTCCGCACTAAGCCTGCACTCGAGAGGCCCTCCAACCTGACCAGGTCCAGGCCCAGGCGGCTCACCCCTCCTGCCCGACCCCTCCCCCCCGGCCGCCCCTCCGCGTCAGACAATGGGGCCCGACTCACGGCCACCAGCCTTTCTTGCCCTATCACCCCCACCTCACCCTAGCCAATGCCCCTATCCCCGCCCCAACCCTCCTAGCCCCCTTTAAGCTTCCCCAAGCTGCCCCACGGATCCAGCCGACCGGTGTTCTGCACTCACTATTCGGGATTCATGCTGGACATGTCACTGCAGCTGCCGCCGCCGCCACCGCCGCCCTTGCTGCCGCAGCCGCCGCCCTGACTCTCTGTGCCACGGGTAAATGAAGGAAAGGAATGAGATAGGCTGTTCCGGGAGAGCAAACGTCTTCTCCCACTCTGTCCCCTTAGAACACAATCAGCAGCCGCCGCCACTCAGCTATCGCTTCCACCCAAAATGGCCGCCGGCGAACCAGGAAATAGGGAAGCCTTAGACTGAAGGGCCTTTACACAGCCCAGAGGGCGGCCGTGCCGCGTGGCACGCCGGGAAAGAGAGTCACGAGCGTGGCTCTGCGAGCAGAGGACAGATGAGGCGGAGCGGAGTCCAGAACTCGGCTTCCCGCCAAGCCCCGCGCCGCTGGGGCATGCGTGCTTGAGGGCTTGTCGCCCGCCCCATTTCCTACTCCCTCACACACACCCCCACCCTCCGCCCTTCCCTGCTCCCCTCCTCGCGGACTTGCTGGCTGGGACTTCGCTCGGACTCCCCCTAGCGGATTGGCTAAAGCCGAGAGGCCCTGGTGATGTCATCAGTGAGACGTGGCAGCCGGGCTAGTCAGCGCCCCGCCGGAGAGGGGGAAGGGAGAAGAGGGGCAGAGGGCGGCAAGGATGGGGGTGGAGGGAGACCGCGGGCCTGGAGGGAGGGGTCCAACCGGAGGGACCCAACCGGAGGGACAGCCAGAGGGCCGGGACCCAGAAGGAAGAGGGCTGAGAGACGCGCCTGGCGGGTGTCTTTTGCAGACCGGATCAGCTTGAAGCTTGCCCTAACCCTGGTGGTCAGAGGACGTCCGCTCTAAGGACAGACGGGAAGAGACAGTATACGAAGCTGTTTTCAGTTCTTTTCACTCACCCAGCCCCATCTGGGCTCTGTCGTTGTCCAGTATTGGGCGCTCACGCTACCATTTTATTTTTTGATTTTCTGCCATTCCTATTTCAACCCCTTTTTTTACCGCCTCAGTATTGCAGTAGCCTCCATCTCTTCTCCGCCTCAGCCCATTTGCACACACTGCTAGATGTGTCTGCCTGAAACACCACCATGGTCCCATTACTTTCAGTGGCTCCACGTTCCATGGATAGGACACAAGCCAGAATCAGCCTAAAATTCAAGTCTTCCTGCTCTTGAAGTTGAATTGCGCTGCCTTATTTTTAGTTGTTACTTAATGCTGAGCCATTCCACAAGATTGGAAAGCAATAAGCTATTAAAAAGTGCAGTTTATCACTATATAATGCCTACAAACTCTGGAAGTAATATTAACTCATTTTAAAAAAAACCTTATGATCTTAACAGTTCTCTTTAATCAGCTCAGGAATTCAAATGCCCACTGAACTTTAACATATTATCTTGGTTATTTAATTACAAAGGGCATAGTATAATACATTGTCCAAAGTTTATCTTCCAACTTGTTCTAAGAATTAAGAAAATTATTTCCTGAGACTGATTGCAAAATCACTTTTGAGTTTCTACGATACCAAATACAGAAAGAAGGCAGTTCTCATTTCTATCCATAAACTAACTGTACCTCTGAGCCCCCAAATTTCACCATGTGCCTTAGTTTATAACCTCATCAAAAAAAAAAAAGGTACACACTGGGTGGTGCCTGTGGCTCAGAGGAGTAGGACACTGACCCCATATGCTGGAGGTGGTAGGTTCAAATCCAGCCCCAGCCAAAAACTCCAAAAAAAAAAAAAAAAAGTACACAGTTTCTTCACATATTCACTTATTTTATTTATTTATTTACTAAGAAATGTTATTTATTTATTTATTTATTTATTTATTTATTGCAGTTTTTAGCCAGGGCTGGGTTTGAACCCACCAACTCCGGCACATGGGGCCAGTGCCCTACTCCTTTGAGCCACAGGCACTGCACACATATTCACTTCTGAAATGAATATGGTCACCACCCCAGGAGGACCCTGAATGTGTGATATAGTTAGGAACGGCTTTCCTGAGAAAGAGGATAAGGCAGGGCCTCCAGGTCCCCACCCACCTTAATTCTGTCCCAAGTGATAGCTTACACCTAAGAAGGAGGGATCACCCTACCAATCTAGCAATCAGAACTTGGCTTGCAAAAGGATATAGAAGACTCTCTAGCCTAACAACACATACTACAGAGTCTTGAAGATGATCTAGAACAGCCTTAAGACTAATTATCATGCAGCCCCCACAATGTCACCATGAGCTCTTGGAGAGGCTCATGGGAGGTCCAAATGTCCAGTAAGATTCTGGTTTCAAGGTGACTTCTGAATCTTGAGGTCGACTCAACCCAGGCAACATAAAAGAGAACTCCTGGCCATGTTCAAGGCCTCTTTGCTCACTTGCCCTGGCAATGGAGGCCCATTCATTGTCTATACCAAACGTATCCTGCTTTGTAAACTTTCTTATTCTATAAACCTATCTTTCTGGCTCGGTGCCAGATACATACACCTAGCTCAGTGGCTAGGGTGCCAGATACATTTCTCTGGGGCTGGCAGGTTCCAACCCAGCCCTGCGGCCAAACAACAATGACAACTACAAGCAAAAAAATAGCTGGGCATTGTGGCAGCCACCTGTAATCCCAGCTACTTGGGAGGCTAAAGGAATAGAATCACTTAAGCCCAAGAGTTTGAGATTGCTGTGAGCTGTGACACCATAGCACTCTACCCAGAGTGACACAGTGAGACTCTTTCTATAAATAAATAAATAAATAAATAAAGTAAACTTATCTTTCTCTTCCTCAGTAAACTTTTGTTTCACGCTTGCCTTACTTTGAGGTGTCTGGTCATTTTTCAAGGAAGAGCACTTCCAGAACCAAGGACCCAGGCAGCTACCTGAAGCCCTGACGTTTTAGTAGACTAGCAGCTGCCTTGAAACCCAATGAATGAGTCAGTAATAAACACCAAAAAGTGTTTATTGCCCTGGACCCTAAAGCCCATGACTCTTCCTGCTTGTTGTGATTTCACAGAATAAAAACTCAAAAGTTGGCACGCCTGTGGCTCAGTGGGTAGGGCACCCGCCCCATATACCAAGGGTAGAGGGTTCAAACCCACCATCTACTGGGAGGCTGAGGCAAGAGAATTGCCTAAACCCAGGAGATGGAGGTTGCTGTGAGCTGTGTGACGCCCCAGCACTCTACCAAGGGCAATAAAGTGAGACTCTGTCTCTACAAAATAAATAAATAAACCACTCAAAAGTGTCCAAGAACTCATCCATAGTCAAAAATATAATTTTTAATCTGTCCTTCTGCTAGGAGGATTACTCCCCAAACTTCCTTTAATTAGCAACTTTCTTTTCTAACCAAGAATTACTTCCTTAACAACTTTCAACCTAAGTGAGAGGATAGTTGTAAGAGGACGCAGCACGTGGTAAATGCTAATATAATGATATCCCAGCACTTGGTAAATGATACTAATTACTTTTCTCTGTACAGCAACAAAAAATGGCTTCCCTCCACCGTTGTAGGTTCTTTGGCTGGACCATGAATTAAATTAACATAAGACAGATAAAAGGAGAAAAAACATGTTTAATTAAGTCTTATACATTGTTGTCCCCCAAAATATGAGTCTCTAAGAAGGGTCAGATGACTGAAGCTTATAGAGCATCTGAGCTACAGAAAGGATTAGGGGGCTTACACTTTTGGGGTAGCTGTGACAAGGCAAAGGAAGGCAAGAAGGGAAGTGCATGATAAACAGACGATATCCTGCCAACCAGATGAATAATCTCCCAGGTAATAAAAGTTGTCTTAATATAGAAACTTTACTAATGTAGATTTCCTTTATAGATATAAATTTATTTCACAAAAGAGCAGCTTTTCAGAGCTACTCCTGTGTCTGCAGTTCCTTTGAATAAACAATAAGCTCAAAATATGACAAAGAAGTACATTTGGGGGTAGCATGTTCTGATTTCCTATAGTTGTGTTTGGGGTAGTGCCCTCTAAGCCGCAATACGTCCTTCCCGCAACTTGCCTGAAAGTTTTAAGTGTACCTGCTGCATACTTACCTTCCAAGGACAGGGGGCTTCATATCGTGTTGAGCTATGCAAGATGAGAGACAGCTTACAATTTTTGTGTTGTTAACATTAAGACTTCCTTCCCAAACCTAAAGTAGCTAAAAATAATAGTTTCTGTGAATTAAAACTCTTAAGGCTCACCCCAGCAGCTGACTGACCAAGGGGATCCACCAAAAATGAGTTGCCAACCATAAGAAAGGAGATCAGACTATCTCATCAGTTCCCTAGACTTCTTGTTTTTTTTTTGTTGTTGTTGTTTTTTGCAGTTTTTGACCGGGGCTGGGATTGAACCTGCCCCCTTTGGTATATGGGGCTGGCACCCTACTCCTTGAGCCACAGGAGCCACCCTCCCTAGACTTCTTAGAGACGGCCTTTGTGATTCATTAACAGACCTAAGGCTGTGCAAGACATATCTGCAGATGTTCAATATACACAACAAATCACTTGAGTCTGGGCAAATGTCCTGTAGCTTGTCTCTGATTAACAGACCCTTATCTTAACTTAGTATTCCTTTTCACTGACTCCTGGTCTATTAGATAAAGCCTCTTTTAGCCAATTGACAGCTAAAGAATCTTTAAACTCCCCTGTAAGTCCTCCCCTACCCTTTGAGATGTCCCATCTTTTTGAGCCAAACCAATGTGTGCCTTCCATGGATTGATTTATAACTTTACCTGTAATTCTTGTCTCCCTGAAATGTATAAAACCAAACTGTAAACCCTTCCCTCCACCAGGAGTTTACTTGCTCAAAGCTTCTTGGATGTGGCTCCAGGTCTTGGTCCTCAAATTTGGCTCAGAATAAACCTCTTTAAATTATTTTACAGAGTATGGCTGCTACTGCTGCTTCTCCTTTTTTTTGAGACAGAGTCTCACTTTGTCGTCCTTAGTGGAATGCTGTGGAGTCATAGCTCACAGCAACCTCAAACTCTTGAGTTCGAGCAATTCTCTTGACTCAGTCTCCTGAGTAGCTGGGACTACAGGCACCCACCACAATGCCCACTAGTTTTAGAGGCGGACTCTTGCTCGTGCTCAGGCTGGTCTCGGAACTCCTGAGCCAGGCAATCCACCTGCCTCAACCAAAGTGCTAGGATTACAGGCATGAGAAACGCAAAATGTTTAAACAATATAAAGGTAATTTTCCCTTTAACAAAATATCTAAAAGAGTCATCAAAGAAAACATCATACTATTAAAGTGACCTTTACCAATATCACAACACTTATTATCTATGTGTGACTACTTCCTTAAAGTCTCCTGAGACAAACATCCTTACAATCCTGGTTATTAATTTAACTAGATAATCATGAGTGTGGGAGTGTAGAAAAGAATGTGTGCCGAGCAGACTAAGTCAGCTGTTCTGCTTTGGTTTAGCTTCTCAGACTCCATCTTACAGGTCACTTTCCTGGCTTCAAGAGCAATACCCATCTCTACTAAAAATAAAAGGGAAAAAAAAGCTAGCCTGGTGTAGTGACAGGCACTTGTAGTCCCAGCTACTTGGGATGCTGAGGCAGAAGGATTACTCAAACCCAGGAGTCTGAGGTTGCCGTGAGCTATGATGCCACAGCACTCTACCTAGGGTGACAGAGTGAAACTCTGTCTCAAAAAAAAAGAATAGGAAGTAAGATGAGTGATTGCCAGGAACTATCACTGGGAACGGGAGGAGGGAACTATCTACAAAAAGACAGACGGGAACTTTTTGGTTTGGTGAAAATATCCTACATCTTCATTGTGGCGATGGTTAGTTACTCAACTGTATGTTTGTCACAATTTATAGAACTGTACACCAAAAAGGCATAACTTTATATAAATTATACCTCAATTATAAATGTGACATGTAAGCGGCACCTGTGGCTCAAAGGGGTGGGGCGTCAGCACCATATGCCGGAGGTGGCGGGTTCAGACCCAGCCCCCACAAAAAATAAAATTAAAAAAATAATAATAAAATAAAGTTTATTTAAAAAATAAAAAATAAATATGACATTAAAATGATATTGAGAGGGCAGTGCCTGTGGCTCAGTGAGTAGGGCATCACTCCCATATACCGAAGGTGGCAGGTTGGAACCCGGCCCCACCAAACTGCAACAACAACAAAAAAATTGCTGGACATTGTGGCAGGCACCTGTAGTCCCAGCTACTCAGGAGGCTGAGTCAAGAGAATCGCCTAAGCCCAAGAGCGGAAGGTTGCTGTGAGCTGTGATGCCATGACACTCTACCGAGGGCAACAAAGTGAGACTCTGTCTCTAAAAATATATATATACGTATAATATTGAGGTGGAAATACAGAGGAAAGAAATGATTCCAACTCAAATAGTTGGGGATGCTCTCATGAAGTGGTGGTATTTGAGACATACCTTAGAAGAATAAAATTTTGATCCTTGGGAGAAATGGGGGGGAGGGAGCCATTTATTCCAGGATGACAAGAGAACACAAGCAAAACCATGAAAGTGCAAATGTTTTAAAAATAGTGATGACAGGCTCGGCGCCTGTAGCTCAAGTGGCTAAGGCACCAGCCACATACACTAGAGCTGGCAGGTTCCAATCCAGCCCGGGCCTGCCAAACAACAATGACAACTACAACCAAAAAAAAAAAAAAAATAGCTGGGCATTGTGTGGGTGCCTGTAGTCCCAACTACTTGGGAGGCCAAAGCAAGAGAATCGCTTAAGCCCAGGAGTCTGAGTTTGCCGTAAACTATGACACCATGGCACTCTATGGGGAGTGACAAAGTGAGACTGTCTCAAAAAAAAAAAAAAAAAAAAAAGGATAGTTATGACAGGTTCCATGAGAGATGAGGTGAAAGAAATGTAGGTTTTTTGGTTTGGGTTTTTTTTTTGTTTGTTTTGTTTTGTTGTTTTTTTTTTTTTTTTTGAGACAATCTCACCATGTCACTCCCTATAGAGTGCCATAGTGTCATAGCTTACAGCAAACTCAAGACTCCTGGGCTCAAGCAATTCTCATGCCTCAGCCTCACAAGCAGCTGAGATCACAGGCGCCAAAAGAAGTGCAGGTTAAACTGAGATCACAGAGAGCCCTGAATGCCTGTTTAGGATTTAGACTGTGTTGGACAGGCAGTGGAGAGCCGGAAAGCTAATGAGAAGGAAGCAATGAGAGAGCATCAGTTGAATGCTTAGAAGGCTCACTTTGAAGCTAACAGTGTGGAGACTGGAGGAAGGGAGATTAGTTCAAAGGTAATTAGTCTCCTTTAGGCAAGAGATGAGGCTACCTAATCTAGGGCAATTCCATCTAGAAAGGAAAGAGGGATGATCGCAAAGAGCAGGATCTAGAATCTGAAGGCGTGAAGAAAAGGGAGGAGCTAAAGATAACTTAAAGGGATCCAGCTTACCTGCCAGCAAGGGAAGGCCTAACTAGTCTGAGCAGATGGCAGGAGGCACTTGGTGAGAAGGAGGAAGACATCTCATGCCAGAGGGTTTGAAGTCAGACTTAGAACTGCCTTGCTGTGGCAGTACTAGAACTACCAGAAATTATTCCCCTTCTGAAATGGCACAAAAGACTGTACTGTCAAAGGTAAATGAAGCCAGGAACTAGTTAAAAGTGGTAAGAACAGACCTTACCATTGCAATAGGGGAGAGGGCCCAGTAGGAGCTGAGCTGAACTTTGTGGAAGCCAAAGGCAGGGGACCTTTTGAAGGCTGCGGAGGTTCAAGGGGAAAGGCATTGGGAGGATGCTAAGGGGGGAGCTGGTTCGTGTGACTAGGCCACCTGAGTTTGTTCATTGGTACTTACTCAGAGAAGAAGCAAACGTTTTTTCTTTTTCTTTTTTTTTTTGGTGGGATGGCAGTAGATTTTGCATCTTTATGACAAGTAGCCTGCTTCAATTTACAGCCAGGTGCCCACTGGATTAGGAGTAAGAGTAGGAGTTATCCCTGGAATCTTGCTCTCAAGTCCTTGAAGAAACTATTCTGTGTGGTAGATTTACATCTCAAAGGGAAGAAAAGGGATTTATAATTGCAAATTCTGTAAAGTAACTGCTCTAAGGGTTCTGGGGCTTATCTACCTATCAGCAGGTTTGGGCTGCAACAAGTAGTAAATTCTACCAGCAGTGTAGAGCTTCCTAAGACAGGCACTTTAAGCAGGGGTGGGTGGGGGGGTGGGTGGGGGGGTGGCTGGGGTCTGCCTAAGGATGCAGCCTTGAACTGTTAGAAACCAGGCTGGTGGCCCGGTGCCGGTGGCTGAAGCGCCAGCCACATACACCTGAGCTGGCAGGTTCGAATCCAGCCCAGGCCCACCAAACAACAATGATGGCTGCAACCAAAAAAATAGCGGGCGCCTGTAGTCCCAGCTACTTGAGAGGCAGAGACAGGAGAATCACTTGATCCCAGGAGTTGGAGGTTGTTGTGAGCTATAATGAACGGCACTCTACCCAGAGCAACAGCTTGAGGCTCTGTCTCAGAAAAAAAAAGATCATAGCTGTGCACATCGATATGATCATGGGGCATCATACACTAGTTTCATAAACCGTTTGACACATTTTCTTCACACCGGTCTACATAGCCTTCCTGGCGTTTTTTTTTTAGTTGTTGTGCCGAGACATTTACATTCTACATTTACTAAGTTTCACATATATCCTTGCAAGATATGATTTAATTAGAAAATAATAATAAAAATTAAAAAATAAAAACAAAACAAACAAAAAAAAATGCATTTACCCATCTCAACATCTCCAAAAGTGTCAACCCATCACAGCATCAATTCAAAGCCCCAAAGCTCTACAACTTATCAGCTCATCAATCCCAACTCTCACAATTTAAATGTTTATGTGAACTGTTCTTACCACAAAACCACATCAAAACAATAATAATTATAAGGAAGATAGGAGGAAACTTTTGTGAGGTGATGGATGTATTTATGGGCTTGGTGGTAGTAATGGTTGCATAAATGTATACTTATTTCAAATCCATTGGAATATGTACATTAAATACAGCCTTTAAAAAAAAAAAAAAGAAATAAAAAAGAAAAGAAACCATGCTGGTATTTGTTCAAGCCTATTTGTATTTGTGTGATTGGCTGGAGTGGAAGAAATCATTAGTGTTGAGAGTCTGCAGTTTTTATAGGCCAAGATTGAGGCCCAGTAGGCAAGAGGGCTTCAAGGAGCCTGACTAGAGTTTGTCAAGACAGAACCTTGGATTTAAGATGTCGAATGATTGTATGAGAAAACAACCCTTTGTTTCAATAAAGTATCACATTTGATCTATAACTAATAGATAGTAGGCAACAGTGGTGAAAAATCTTAGAAGAAATTGAGAAATTGGAAACTGTTCCCAGAACTCAAACTTTTCTAGCACAGGATAGCCCCTCCCTTACTCAACTTTACCCTAAGCATACATACTTCCGTTTCTGTTTACAATGTTTTCCACCCCTGCTGTACCTTTCCCTGCTTTTCCCAACCTATAGCTGATCTGTTATCTCAAGGGTGAGACATACTCTATAGATAAGACTGCCACTTTTGGCGGCGCCAGTAGCTGAGTGGGTAGGTTGCCAAGCCACATACAGCAAGGCTGGCGGGTTCGAATCCTGCGTGGGCCAACTAAAACAACAATGACAACTACCAAAAAAAAAAAAAAAAAAAAGGGCTGGGTGTTGTGGTGGGCGCCTATGGTCCCAGCTACTTGGGAGGCTGAGGCAAGAGAATTGCTTAAGCCCAAGAGTTTGAGGTTGCTGTGAGCTGTGACACTACAGCACTCTACTAAGAGTGACAAAGTGAGACTCTGTCTCAAAAAAAAGACTGTCACTTCTTTTTTTTTTTTTGAGACAGAGTCTCAGTCTATTGCCCTGGGAAGAAGGTCCTGATATCATTGTAGCTCACAGCAACCTCAATCTCTTGTGATTCTCTTGCCTCAGTCTCCCGAGTAGCTGGGACTACAGGCACCTTCAAAGATGCCTGGCTAATTTTTCTATTTTTAGTTGAGGCGACATCTCCTTGCTCAGACTGGTCTTGAACTCCTGAGCTCAAGATATCAACCAGGCTCAGCCTCCCAGAGTACTAGCCTACCCAGCAGAGACTGTCACTTCTTCACCTCTGCTTTCTGCCTTCCAAAAGTAGAGAGTATAGGGGCCAAGGGAAATGTCTCCATCACCTTCTGAAGCTTCACTGAAAAATCAACTTACAAAAAACAGATTAATTGGAGAAAATGCAAACAAATCTATTTAATGTGTACACAGGGAGGATTACAGAGAGATTATCTACCCCTCAAGGGGATTCAGGAACTTATCAACCATCCTGGCAAAACAGGTTGTAGGAGGGGAGAAAAGAGAAATTCTGTTGAGGGGATTACCAGGGAGAATTAATGGATTGGGGAACAGAGGTTAACTTCTACATTGTCTTGTGAAAGGGTCTATTTAGGTGTGGTTACATTATTGGTTTTACAGGGAGGGGAAGGAAAAACATAATTAGGGCCAGGCTTGGTGCTCATGGCTGTAATCCTAGCACTCTGGGAGCCAAGGCGGGTGCATGGCCTGAGCTTAGGAGTCAGAGAGCAGCCTGAGAAAGAGCGAGACCCCATCTCTAAAACTAGCTAAGCGTTGTGGTGGGCACCTGTAGTCCCAGTTGCTTGGAAGGTTGAGGAAAGAGGCTCACTTGAGCCCATGAGTTTGAGGTTGCTGTGAGCTATGACACCATAGCACTGTACCCAGGGCCACTGAGTAAGACTCTGACACACACACACAAAAAAAAGGCAAAGTGCCATATTTGGGGGTATCAATTTCTGAGCCCAAATAAGAGAATGAATGCAGCCTCTCACATCTCTACATCCCTCCCACTGAGCCCTCTCTCCACCATGAGCAAGACTTTATACTGGGTGGGCACTGAGCTGCCCCATCCTGTGTCACGAGAATGTGGGGAGAGTCAGAGAACATTGGGGGAAGACAGAAACTTGGATAACATTTACTACACAACCCTTGAGACTTTAGACAGAAAAACTAAGCCCTGTGGATGAGTTAACAACCATGTGTCTTGAGTCCCAGGCCAGTACTCTGCCCCTTGCCCCTAAGATTACTTGCTTAGGCCCCTGGAAAGGAAGTATCAAAATGCACTAATGAGAGACAATTGCCTTATCAAACCCAGCCATCTTTTTAATACCATAGATGAAATGAAAACCACAAGAAGACTGTTCAATTCAGTATTCACTCTCTGGTCTTCAAACAGTGCTTTGAAAATTCCCAGAAGCTATTACTATCCTCTCCTTATCAGAATCCCACATATCCCTGAGGGCCCAATTCTAATCACACCCCTTCCTGGAAGGCTTCATCAACTTGAAGTGGATGGTCTTCACTCTTTGATCTACCTCTTTCCTTCTTTATAGGGCTCATGGAATGTCTTGTACTAAGCTGTCCAATTTGGAAACCATGTGGCTATTTAAATTATTTAAAATTAAGTCAAAGTCCAGGCAGAGTGGGCTCATGCTTGTAACCCTAGCTTTCCAGGAGGCCAAGGCAGGTGGATCCCTTGAGCTCAGGAATTCGAAACCAGCCTGAGCAACAGCGAGACATAGTTTCTACTAAAAATAGAAAAAACAGGGTGTTGTGCTGGGGCCTGTAGTCCCAGCTACTTGGGAGGCTAAGGCAAGAGGATTACTTGAGCCCAGGAGTTTAAGGTTGCCGTGAGCTGTGACACCACGGCACTCTACCCAGGATGAGAGAGTAAAACCCTGTCTAAAAAAAAAAATTCAATTCAGTCTTCAGTTTCACTATCCACATTTCAAATTCTCAGCAGCCACCATGTTAGACAGTGCAGATTTATAGAACATGTCCACTATTACAGAAAGTTCTAGTGGATAGCACAACTTACTCTGAGTTATAATTTTATATGTATGTTACTGAAAGCTTGGCACTTGTCCACAAAGCCACATCAGAGGAATGAGGACAAGTGGTTGAGAAGAAGGAAAGAGAAGTTTATTTACTGTGCTGAGAAAGGAGGAAAAATGGAGGACTTACTGTCTCAAAATCCAAATTTCGTGTACCCAAGCAGAAACACAGAGCTTTTAAAGGGAAGACCTCCTGGGCTATTGCCATTTAATTACAGTTAGTGATTCTAATTTTCCCATCTCCGCCCAGACCTCTGCCCACCTGGGAGTCCTACCAAGACCTCCACTTACCCAGCCCAAGCCTCCAGACCGTTTAACTGCTCATTTTCTGCAGCACAAAGAACGAAAGACATTCCACTGTCCCTAAGACCACTGACCACCACCTGCCAAGTGGGGATATAGATCTCAGTTCCCAAAGAGATGGGGGAATTTTTAAAAGAGACAGAAATCATTTTTTGCCATTTTTCCCTGGTCATTTCCCATTCTCAATTTTATACTTCTATATCAATGGGAGGAGGGGTGATGACACACTTACATGTATATATTTTATTTTTTCAGCTAGGCTACAGGCTCTTTGAGAGCAGAGAGCGTACATCATTATACCTGTATCCTTTCCCACTAGCATTTAGCATAGTGCTTTATAATTTAATAGATAGCCAATATACAACAGAACATGTATAAGTTGACCACCCAAGGAACTATAATAAACTGGTCAACATGTAGAGTTGGTCAACATAAGGAACCAGGCCTCCTGCACCGATACATACATGTAGTACATGTCTGGTCTATGAAAATTAGGTCAACTAGCTGGGCGTTGTGGTGGGCGCCTGTAGTCTCAGCCACTCGGGAAGCTGAGGCAAGAGAATCACTTGAGCCCAAGAGTTTGAGGTTGCTAGGGAGACCAGACAAAAAGAGATGACATCAGAAAACCATAAGAGTTGTGAGGAGGAAGGTAGATGACTCCTGTGACCCTCCCCTCTCCAGCCAAGAATCAAGAGAGAGGCTAGAGTCCCCCAGGGGTGAGAGGTGAGCCATTACCTAAAGAAACCAGGAGCCCACAGGTTTCCAGCATCACCTCCCGGTACAGGGTCCTCTGGGCCAGATCCAGCTGTCTCCACTTCTCATGGGTGAAGGTCACAGACACATCTTTGAAAGTCACCAACACCTGAAGTTAAACAGAAGTAGCGTGTTGACTTTGTGCTGTTAGACAGGATAAAAGCCTATCACTCAGTTGCTGGTCAAGATGCAAAGAGACACAGGCATGAATCATTAAGGCCTCCTGAGGCCCAAGCTCTGTGCTAGGCTCAAGGGAGAGGTAGATTCTGCCTTTCTCTTAGCACAATAATACAATTGTGGCTAAGAGAAAAGCCTCCCATGGGGAAGCCATTGGAGATGACACAGACAAAAGCAATCCTGTGATAATTGTGGAAGGCAGACTATGAATGCTCTAGCACAACAGAAGACTGGAGGCAAATGATTATAATAGTAATTCTAAGCACGATTAATAGCAGCAGCAGCAGCTGAGTCCCCGGTCCTCACTGTGTTCCTACATATGCTGAGGCCTTCACATGCTATAGGGAAGTAAATAAACATCTCAGTGCTGGAGCCAGACCCCCCACCCCAGGTAAAATGAGGCCTGTGGAATCTTGACACTTCATTGCTGTGCGACCATGATGAGGATATCGTATTATTTCCCTAAGCCTCAATTTCCAAACAATAATTATTCCCACTTCACTGGGCATTTGTGAGAACTGAACATGTTTGCAATTACTGGAGTGCCTAGTACATGAGCAGCAGAACTTTCTTGCCCGGAAAAGACAAGATAAGCAATGTGCCACTGCAGATTGTGCCCAAGAACCCACTGAACCTGCACACAAGGCTGAATGACCAGGATTAACATCTAGCTTGTTACAATACTAAAATCTCCGCCCCGGAAGGGACTTGTCCACCATTTTTTGTTCACCTGATGTGTGTACTAGCATGATTTCTCACTGTGTTTGAGTGCCCTGTACTCTACGCCAAACGTATAATGATGGTTTATTCCCCTCAGATATTATTCATTTTCACCTTCACGAAAAAACCCTGACCCTGTTGATCTGGGAGATAGATTTAATGCAGACTATACCTCCTGCCTTTCAGTTTATGCATCCACTGCAATAAACTGATTCTTCCTTGACAAAAAAAAAAAAAAAAAAGAGTTTGAGGTTGCTGTGAGTTATGACACCATGGCATTCTACCGAGGGTGACAAAGTGAAACTCTATCTCAAAAAAAAAAGGAAATTAGGTCAATTTAAGAAGATGATCAGTGTAGGGAGCTGGTCAACTATGGAGGTTCTACTGTATTAATGTATGGGCTCCTCAGGAAAAATTAACATGTTAGTAAGCTCTAGGATAAAATGAATATTTTTACTCTTCCTTCAGTGAAAAATAAATCAATCCATCTTCCAAGAAGAAGCACGATGCATTGAAGCCTAACAAATAAGAAATTCCTGTCCATTCAGGCATGGTCAGCAGGAAGAAAGAGCAAAGGAAGGATTGGCTAAAGTGCTTGGCATGGAGACCAAGCTCCAGGCCCTGCCATCTATCAAAAGGGGCCTCTGTCTGAACACACGGTTCCCTCACTCCCACCTCCAATGGAGTTTTCCCCATTTTGAAATATTCCTGTGAGGTCAGGGTGATGCTAAGGCAGGACAGGCCACAGATGTGTTGGATAAAATCAGATTGAAATTCCCTAAATAAGTTTCAGAACCATTTCAGATACCTTGGCCTTGGGGTGACAGGCCTCAGCCACCCAACCTGTTCCTATTTCAGAGCACATACCTCCAACCTTACCAAGCTCTCACCCACCTACCCGGTCCAGTCAATCAGGACAGCTTTTGGACTTAGTTCCCATAGCCTACTTTTTCCTGGAAATCTGCTAGCAAGCAGATTTGAGGGCAGAGACCCCTGCCATCATTGTCAAACACATTTTTTGAGATGATTCAATAAACTGATGTTTGTGGAAGTGAGTGCTATGGAGGAGGCCTCAAAAATGTAAACTCTCAACTGGGTACAGTGGCTCACCTATAATTGCAGCACTCCGGGTGACCCAGGCAGGAGTAGAGTATTGCTTGAAGCCAGGAGTTCAAGACTAGCCTGGGCAGCAAGACTCTGTCTCTACAAAATATTTTAAAATTAGCCAGGTGTGGTGGCATGTGCTGGTAGTCCCAGGAGTTTGAAGCTAAAGTGAGCTATGCTTGGGCTACTGCATTCCAGCTTGCACAACAAAGAAAGACTCTCTCTCTCTTTTTTTTTTTTTTTTTGAGACAGAGCCTCAAGCTGTCGCCCTGGGTAGAGTGCAGTGGCATCACAGCTCACAGCAACCTCCATCTCCTGGGCTCAAGCAATTCTCCTGCCTCTGCCTCCCAAGTAGCTGGGACTACAGGCGCCCGCCACAATGCCCAGCTACTTTTTTTTTTTTTGCTTGCAGCCATCATTATTGTTTGGTGGGCCCGAGCTGGATTCAAACCCACCAGCTCAGGTGTATGTGGCTGGCGCCTTTAGCTGCTTGAGCCACAGGCACTGAGCCAAGACTCTCTCTCTCTCCTTTGCTTCAGAATCTAGCCCTGACATACACGTAAGTGGGAAATGATTCCTCCCTCCTCTGAACTTCCTCTACCACACCGCTGAGTATCTTGAGTATCTTGCCACTCTGTTGGCACAGATATTGTTAGTCAGCCTTCTGTGTATGCCTCCTGAGGACTTTATACTTCTTTGTGTCTCCAGGGCTTAGCCCATAGTATATCTTCTATGAGCATCTAGTGTTTGATTTATTTGTAAAATCAACTAATATATTTTATTTTATTTTATTTTATTTTATTTTATTTTATTTTATTTACTTTCTTCTCCTCTTCATCCTCCTCCTCCTCCTCCTTCCCCTTCTTCTTCTTCTTTTTTGTTTTGAGATGAAGTCTCACTGTGTTACCCAAAGTTAGAGTGCCCTGGCATCATTATAGCTCACAGCAACCTCAATCTCTTGGGCTCAAGAGATCTTCTTGCCTCAGCCTCCCGAGTAGCTGGGTCAATAGGTGCCCTCTAGAGACGAGGTCTCACTCTTGCTCAGGCTGGCTCGAACTCCTGAGATCAGGCTATCTACCCACTCTAGCCTTCCAAAGTGCTAGGATTACAGGGTGAACCGCCAACAAGTATATTTTAATAAATATTTAATCAATTATATGGAACACATAAATATTGGTCATCATCATTTCCCTTAATACAGGGGTTCTCAACCTGTAGGTCATGACCCCTTTGTAACAATGAAAATACATCCTGCATATCAGATATTTACGTTATGATTCATAACAGTAGCAAAATTACAGTTATGAAGTAGCAACGAAAATAATTTTATGGTTGGAGGTCACTACAATGTGAGGAACTGTATTAAAGATTTGCAGCATTAGGAGGCATTAGGAAGGTTGAGAACCACTGCCTTAATAGAATATATTCAAGACAAAGGCTCCTAAAAATTTTAAAGATATTTATGTACCAGCTGGGCACAATGCTGGGTACCTATAGTCACAGCCCCCTAGGAGCCAGAGGCAGGAGGATCAATTGAGGCTGCAGGTGTTTGAGGCTGTACTGCAGTTGTTCTCAACCTTCCTAATGCCTCCTAATGCTGCGACCTTTACATACAGTTAATGTATTTAAATTAATACTCATGTTGTGGTGACCCCCAACCATAAAATTAGGTATTTTCGTTGCTCCTTCATAACTGTAATTTTGCTACTGTTATGAATTGTAACGTAAATATCTGATATGCAGGATGTATTTTATTGTTACAAAGGGGTCGCGACCCACAGGTTGAGAACCACGGTAGTGTGTCATGATTGTGCCTACAAATAAATAGCCAACACACTTTAGCCTAAGCAATGTAGTGACACCCTGTCCCTTAAAAAAATCCATATATCTCAGAGCACTTTACACAACATCTAAGATGTGTTAAGTGTTAAGGAAATGTTGAGTGAGTGATGTTTGTTTGTAGATAAACCTTAAAAAAAGCAAGTCACAGTCCTCTGGTCACTTGTATCCCAATATGCATATAACAGTGACAGGCTTGTAACAACCAAACCACTGACTGGTAAATCTCCAGGCTTGCTTTTTTTTTTTTTTTGAGATAGTCTTACTATGTTACCCTTGGTAGAGTGCTGTGGCATCACAGCTCACAGCAACCTCTAACTCTTGGGCTTAAACGATTCTCTTGCCTCAGCCTCCTAAGTAGCTGCGCCTGCCACACCTGGCTGTTTTTTGGTTGTAGTTGTCATTGTTGTTTAGCAGTCTTGGCCTAGGCTCGAACCCACCAGCCTTGGTGTATGTGGCGGGCACCCTACTCACTGAGCTATGGGCGCTGAGCCACTCTCCACGGTTTCTTATCTTTGATTGCTGCTATGGCACCACCTGTGGGTGAGCCACCATGGCCTTCCTCAAGTATCAATTGAGGCTCCTCAGTTGAAGCCATACCAAACTGTTGTGTGCCCCAAGGAACTCATTTTCACTCCCTTCTCAAACAATGGCAACCCTGTGGACAACTTCCATTTCACCTAACGACGATACCACATAATGAGGCTGGGCACATCAAAGACCTGAACTAGGGCATAGGCATGTATATGACAATATGAAATCACCACCAGAGCACCATGTAAAATCCCATATGTTGAGCTGGATCCCGTTGCCCATGCTTGTAAACCTAGCTCTTTGGGAGGCTGAGGCGGGTGGATCTCTTAAACTCAGGAATTCAAAACCAGCCTGAGCAAGAGCCAGACCCCCTCTCCACTAAAAATAGACAGACTAGCCAGGCACCTGTAGTCCCAGCTAGGAGGCTGAGGCAGGAAGATCGTTTGAACCCAGGAGTTGGAGGTTGCTGTGAGTTATGACGCCATAGCACTCTACCCAAGGCCACAAAGTGAGACTCAGTCTCAAAAATAAATAAATAAATAAAATCTCATATGTTGAGTGATGATCATTGGAATTGGGTTAAAATATAAGAGTAAGAAAATAAGGTTATCTTTTTCTACTCGCTTTGCCACAGGAGACACAGGCAGGAAGTCTTCAGTTAAGAGTTTTCTTCACAGCCAAGTGCGGTGGCTCACACCTGTAATTCCAGCACTCTGGAAGGCCAAGGCAGGAGGATATCCTGAGCTCAGGAGTTCCAGACCAGCCTGAGCAAGAGTTAGATCTTGTCTCTACTAAAAATAGAAAAATTAGACAGGTGTTGTACCGGGCACCTTTAGTCCCAGGTACTCAGGTGGCTGAGGCAGGAGGATCACTTGAGCCTAGGAGTTGGAGTTTGCTTTGAGCTAGGCTGATGCCCTGGCACTCTAGCCTGGGGCAACTGACGAGATTCTCAAAAAAAAAAAGATTTGCCTTTGCATAAAATCCATCTTGATCTGTCATCTATTCATTGATCCATTCATTTATTCAATAATTGTATATTAATCAAACAAAAAAATAATAATTGTATATTAAACACCTATTCTGTTCTAATATGGAGATATACCAGTGATCAAGCTGACTAGGTCTGTGTCCTCTCGGAGAATTTAACTTCTCATGAGAGAGATCTATCAATTATTATATTTCCTTATTTATTTCCACCATCAATTTAATAGCAGCTTTTCAGAAAAGAATTGTGTATTTAAAGGCCGGGTGCAGTGGCTCACGCCTATAATCCTAGCACTCTGGGAGGTTGAGGTGGGTGCATTGCTTGAGCTCACAAGGTCAAGACTAGCTTGAGCAAGAGTGAGACCCTATCTCTAAAAAATAGTCAAAAAATAGACAGGCTTTGTGGCAGGCACCTGTAAGTCAAAGCGACCAGGCAGGCTAAAGCAAGAGGATCGCTTGAGCCCAAGAGTTTGAGGTTGCTGTGAGCTAAGATGCCACAACACTCTACCAAGGGTAAATGAATTAGACTCTGTCTAAAAAAAAAAAAAAAAAAAAAAAAAAAAAGAATCTTGGCGTATAAGTTGCCAGCTGATGCTTTAATTTTAAAGAGTTGATGGGTCCTTCTAAAAGTTCCTGGAATCAATGATAAAGTTATTTGCAATATTTATCTTCCTGGGTAGAGTTTCCTGGAATAGAAAAGTTATGTTGATGATAAAAGAAAGAATAGTAAGTCATGTAAATGTATAGAGTAGGCTGTGCAGATTGTCTCATAAACAGGTATAAAGAAATAAAGTAATTACACAATTGTAATTTATGTAATTACAATTACAAAATAAGGTGTTACGTGAGCATAAGACTGGGGCATCTTACCAATTCTTCAGAGGTTAGAGAAGCATCTTTGAGGAACTTGCGCTTGAACTGAGGCAAAAAGATGAGTTTGGCTAGATGAAGAATTGACGAGGTGGCAGTGGGAGGATAAGATAGCATTTGTAAAGGTCTCCTGGTGGAAAAAAACATGGTGTATTTAAGTGCTTGAAAGATTAGCAAGGCTGGAACACAGGCAATGAGAGGGAAGAGGTATACTGGGAAGGCTGATGGGCAGATGGAGAGCATCGCTTTCCACCACTCTGCTTCTGAGTGACCATATTTTGAGATAAAAAACCACTTCCAGGCTGGGCCGGGTGGTGTGAGCCAAGGTGGGCGGACCCCTTAAGCTCAGGAGTTTGAAACCAGCCTGAACAAGAGTTAGACCCGTCTCGACTAAGAATAGAAAAAATCTAGCTCAGCGTAATGACTTATGACTTGTAGCACTAGCTACTGGAGATGCTGAGACAAGAACTCTTGAGCCCAGGAGTTTGAGGTTGCTGTGAGCTATGATGACACAGTACTCTAGCTTGGGGCAACAGAGTGAGACTCAGGAAAAAAAACAAAAAAGAAAATGCTTTATGCTCTGAGATCTGAAGATTGTATCCCCAGAATTATGATCAACATTCTGAAACCCTTAAAAATAACGATGAAGGCCGGGGCTCACACCTGAAATCCCAGCACTTGCAAGGCTAAGGCTAGTGGACTGCCTGAGCTCACAAGTTCGAGACCAGCATGAGCCAGAGTGAGACCCCCATCTCTAAAAATAACTGGACATCATGACAGGCACCTGTAGTCCCAGCTACTTGGGAGGCTGAGGCAAGAGAATCACTTGAGCCCAAGAGTTTGAGGTCACTGTGAGCTATGATGAGATGGCCAAATAAGACTATGTCTCAAAAAAAAAAAAAAAAAAAAAACAATGGGCTCAGCACCTGTAGCTCAGTGAGTAGGGACCCAGCCACATACACCAATGCTGGCAGGTTCGAACCTGGCCCGGACCCACTAAAACAACAATGACGGGCGGCGCCTGTGGCTCAGTGAGTAGGGCGCCGGCCCCATATGCTGAGGGTGGCGGGTTCAAACCCAGCCCAGGCCAAACTGCAACAAAAAAATAGCTGGGCGTTGTGGCAGGCGCCTATAGTCCCAGCTACTTGGAAGGGTAAGGCAAGAGAATCGCCTAAGCCCAAGAGCTGGAGGTTGCTGTGAGCTGTGACGCCATGGCACTCTACCAAAAGGCCATAAAGTGAGACTCTATTAAAAAAAAAAAAAATTAAAAAAGAAAATAAATACCAACTTAATAGGAATCCGGTCTCTCAGATATTCCAGTATAGCAGCTGTCCCTTTCATAAGTGTGGTTGCTCGAGGAACACGGAACGGATTTCCATCTAGTAGTAATGTTCTGAACAGAAGAGAGAAATTGAACTTAAAACATTTTCTATTATCAAGGTTTGTTTTCTACTTAATTTGCAATTTTATAAATAAAATTTGTGCATTTTAAAATATCTTCACCTTTTCAAATCTGAGGATTTAAACAGAATTATGACTAAATAACCAAGCATTAATTGAATATTATGAGAAAGGTATTGTGCTAAGTAATTTTCATTCATTACCTCTTAATCCTATTCTCTTAACAATCCTATGATGTAGGTATCATTAAAATTACTATTAGATAAATGGAGAAATACAAGCTTAGGGAAGTAAAAAAACTTAGATTAAAAAGCTACTCAGTTGGACACGTCAACTGAACTACCTTCTGTCCAGCCTCTTTTCAATCTTATAATGACTATATACTAAATGGTCAAATTATATTTAGACAAATTTTTAAATGAATTAACTAACAAGTATTCATGCCAGGAACTATAATACATTTAATGTATCATCACCAGCACCCCTATCTCCCCAAAACATTAACACACATCTGTCTTCTCCCTCCCTTGACCAGACAGATACACATTTTAAATTTACATGTTCTAAAATAAGATTTAAGGGCTTATTTTGTTCCTTTAAATAATGAATGAAACATCTTCAATTAGAAGAGACTTTTACATTAATTTTTATAGCTTAAGTGTTTATATGAATAAAAGTCAAAGATTTGTACCAAATTATACAGTTGATCTAAACTATATCAAGTTTGAGTCACATAATAGGCACATTCTCAGCTGAGGTTGAACAAGGTCATGTTCTGCCTTCTTGGTTTGGCTTTCTTACTACAAACTAGGATCATTTCTGTGGTCCATTTAGTGCCATGCTTTTCAATGCTTGTACTTCTTATTGGTGATTTCCCTGTTTTAATGCCCCCATGTGTACTGTTAAAGTGCTGTCTAGTTTTCCTAAGCACAAATGTGCCTTATGGAGAAAATATATGTGTTAGGTAAGCTTTCTCCAGGCATGAATTAAAGAGTTCTGTTGGCCACGATTTCAATGTTAATGAGTCAACAATAATATTAAATAAGGCGTCTTTATGCAGAAACACACATAAATAAGGTTATGTATTGATTGGTTGATGAAAATTAAAAATAAATAGATAAATAAATAAAACAATGACAAATCCAACCAAAAAATAGCCGGGCGTTGTGGTGGGCACCTGTAGTCCCAGCTACTTGGGAGGTTGAGGCAAGAGAATCACTTAAGCCCAAGAGTTTAAGGTTGCTGTGAGCTGTGATGTCACAGCACTCTACTGAGGGCAACATAGTGAGACTCTGCCTAAAAAAAGAAACAAACAAACAAAAAATACCAACGATGAGTGAGCCTCCATGCTGCGCTACTATAATAACGTCAGATTCAAATTGTTGCCCAACAACAGCAAAACCAGTTCTAGAATATCCTCCCACATGTACTCAAACTTGTGGTCAAACAGGTTGTCTGGATTCTGGTCTGGAGATCTGGCCATGCCCAAGAGGCAGCAAGAAGAAATTAGATAAATTTCTTTCCATGTGGTTAGTTGGAAAGTGGGCAAAACAACTTTTTTTTTTTTAATTTTTGGGTTTAAAACATGTGCTTTATAGTGATTTTAGTTTTACATATAATCATTTATTACTTCATAAAAAATTATTTCCCAATTTTATTTTTTTGAAACAGAGCCTCAAGCTGTCGCCCTGGGTAGAATGCTATGGCATCACAGCTCACAGCAACCTCAAATTGTTGGGTTTAAGCCATTCTCTTGTATCAGCCTCACAAGTAGCTGGGACTACAGGCACCCGCCACAACGCCCAGCTATTTTTTGGTTGTAGTTGTCATTGTTGTTGGCAGGTCTGGGCTGGATTTGAACCCACCAGCTCTGGTGTATGTGGCTGGTGTATGAGCTACAAGCGCCAAGCCTCATAAAACATTTAAATAATGTCTACTAGGTATAAGCTGCCATGCTGGATTTTGAGTAAAACTTGCTTTCTGATTTTAAACGCTTTTTTGTCTTTACTTCTCTTTCTTTCTTTTTTTTTTTTTTTTATTTTTTGAGACATATTCTTGCTCTGTCATTTGATGCAGAGGTGGTATCATAGCTCACTGCAGCCTCAAACTCCTGGCTCTGAAGCAGCTGGGACTATAGGTGCCTGCTAACAACCCTGGCTAATTTTTTTTTTTTTTTAGAGATGGGGTCTTGCTATGGTGCCCAGTCTAGTCTTGAACTCCTAGGCTCAAGCAATCCTCCCTCCTTACCGTCCTAAAGGGCTGGGATTACAAGTGAGAGCCATCATTTCTGGCCTTGCCTTTAAAGAGTCTAAGGACATGAAAATAAGTTTAAAACTCTTTATTCAGGAGCTTTTTTTTTTTTTTTTTTGAGACAGAGTCTCACTATGTCACCCTCAGCAGAGTGCCATGGCATCACAGCAACCTCAGACTCTTGGGCTTAAGTGATCTCTTGCCTCAGCCTCCCAAATAGCTGGGACTACAGGCACCCGCCACAATGCCTGGCTATTTTTTGTTGCAGTTGTCATTTTTATTTAGTTGGCCTGGGCTGGGTTCCAACCTGCCAGCCTCGGTGTATGTGGCAGTCACCATAACCACTGTGTTACGGGTGCTGAGCCTTACAGGACCCTTTTTGTTCTGACTATCTATGGCTGTGTAACAATGCACTCTAAAACAAAGTAGCTAAAAACAATGATTTTTTTGGTTTGTGTATTAACGGGGCTCAGGTCAGCAGTTCTTTCTTAGTGACTCTCATGCAATTGCAGTTATATGCCAATTGGAACTACAGTCATCTGAAGGCTCAACTAGATTAAAGGCCCGCTGGTTCATTCACGTGTCAGGCAGCTGATGCTGAATACTGGTTAAAGACACAGCTAAAGCTGATATCCAGAGCACCCACATGTGCTTCTTTGTGTGGCCTGTGCTTCTTTATTTTTAAAAAATAAAATTGAGAATAAGCAACAGGAAGACTGAATTCGCAGAGGAAGCAGCCCAACAGTCAGTATTCCAGGGGCAAAATATACCAGGCCAGTAAAGAATTATTTCTGGATCTTCCCCAGTGTTACTTTTGCCATATCTCTATTAGTCAGAGCTATCACAGGGCCTTTCCAGATTCAAAGGGATAAAAAAGTAGACTGTACCCCCCCCCTTTTTTTTTTTTTGAGACACTCTCATTTTGTTGCCCTTGGTAGAGTGCCATGGTGTCACACCTCACAGCAATCTCAAACTTTTGGACTCAAGCAATTCTCTTGCCTTAGCCCCCCAAGTAGCTGGGATTACGTGGGCTAGCTACACTGCCCAGCCATTTATAGAGATGAGGTTTTGCTCTGGCTCAGGCAATCCACACCTCCCAGAGTGCTAGGATTAGAGGTGTGAGCCACCGTGCCTGGCCAGCTTCTAATTTTTATAGTGGGCTGCAAAGCAAACCCATTGCTAAAGTTTCACCCAAGAGGGACACTATCTTTACTGTACTGACAGCAAGTAAACCCACCTTCTGCTCCGGAGGGAGATGTTATCTCCATCTTCCAAGATAATATCCATATTACCCAGAATACACGCAAAACTATGAGAGACCCGCATCTCTCTGATGGAGAGTTGGTTCCCAAAACTTTGTGGGCAGTAGCATACTATCTCCTAATTCAAGCAAGAGCCAAATTATATGCCTCCTTGGTTGATAGTTGGTCTACTTTAAAACAATATCTCCATAGAATTCTAGTATTCTAACACTTGTGTTTAGAATATAACAAGAGACTTTCCCTGAATATCATTTCATTATTCAGCCACAAAAGAGAAAGGTAATTGGTAATATAGTCTATTTTTTTTTTTTTGAGACAAAGTCACACTATGTTGCCCTCAGTAGAGTGCTCTGGCATCACAGCTCACAGCAACCTCAAACTCTTGGGCTCAGGCGATTCTCTTGCCTCAGCCTCCCGAGTAGCTAGGACTATAGGCACCCACCACAATGCCCAACTATTTTTATTTTGATTTTTTAATTTTAATTTTATTTATTTATTTATTTATTTATTTTGAGACAGAGTCTCACTATGTCACCCTCGGTAGAGTGTTGTGGCGTCATAGCTCACAGCAACCTCAAACTCTTGGGCTTAAGTGATTCTCTTGCCTCAGCCTCCCAAGTAGTTGGGACTACAGGTGCCCACCACGACGCCCAGCTATTTTTTTTTTGTTGCAGTTGTCATTGTTGTTTAGCTGGCCCAGGCCAGCTTGAACCCACCAGCCTTGATGCATGTGGCTGCCACCGTAACCACTGTGCTACAGGTGCCGAGCCTCATCCAGCTATTTTTAGAAATGGGGTCTTGCTCTTGCTCGGACTGGTGGGAACTCTGAGCTCAGACAATTCCACCCATCTCAACCTCCCAGAGTGCTAAGATTACAGGTATGAACCACCGGACCAGGCCCAATAATATAGTCTTTTATAGTCATCAATATACTGATGAAAAGTGATGCCATGGAAGGTGATGTGGTTTGGATATTTGTCTCTTTCAAAACTCATGTTGAAATTTAATCCCCAATGTGGTGGTATTACAAGGTGGAATCTTTAAAAGGTGAATGGGTCAGAAGGACTCTGTCCCTATGAATGGACTAATCTTTTCTTAGATAGTGGATTGATGGGTTATCATGGATGTGAGACTGGTGACTTTATAAGAAGCACTAGCATGCTCACACTCCTTGCCACGTGATGTTGCCCCCATGAAGCCTTGGGACTCTGCAGAGTCCTCACTAGCAGGAAGGCTCTCAAAAGATGCCCTCCTTCAATGTAGGACTTCCTGCCCACCAGAACGATAAGAAATAAGTTTGGTTTCTTACAATTTACCTAGTTTCATGCATTTTGTTATAAGCAACAGGAAATGGACAGAAGGAGCTGTTCCATCTTCATTCATGTACTCACCTGTTCACTCATTTATTTATTCAACGGGATATTTATTTAGGATTACAGAAGTGAAAAAGGCAGACAGGTGAAAATCCCTCTGGTTGTGGTATTTACAATCTAATGGAAAAGACAGACATTACACGACTAATTATACCAGGAACTGTTTATTAGAATTGTGACAAGTGCTCTGAAAGAGGGGAGTTAGGACTGGGGTTTTTGACTTACGCAGTCTAAAGGGTTAGTAGTAATTAGACAATTATGGAGGAAGACCGAAAGGCGTAAAAAGAGAAGATAACCTAAAACAGCCCTTGAGGATAGAACTCAGAGGAACATTATTATTCAAGAGAGGGAAGAGGAAAAGAAGACCATGTAGAATATTGAAAAGGAAGAGCTGGAGAGGCTGGAAGAAAATTAGTCTTAAAAAAATTATCCAAAACTTGGAAATCAGGCCAAGTGCAATGGCATTATCATGGCTCATATCAAACTCATAATCTTTGGCTTGAACCATCCTCCCGCCTCAGCCTCTGTAGTAGCTGGGACTATAGGTGTGTACCACCATGCATGACCAAGTTTTCTATTTTTTGAAGAGATGGTGTTCCACTCTTGCTCAATCTGGGCTTAAACTCCTAGGATTATAAGCATGAGCAGTGTTCTTTCTTTTCTTTCTTTTTCTTTTCTTTTTTTTTTTTTTTTTTTTTTTTTTTTGCAGTTTTTGGCCAGGGCTGGGTTTGAACCTGCCACCTCTGGTATATGGGGCCAGCGCCCTGCTCCTTTGAGCCACAGGCACCACCCTACTCTTTATTATTAATTAAGGGCTAAAACTCTGCAAAATTACTTGCTAACATGTTAGCTTGAGTCTTGCTAGAATAATTTCTTTCTAGTAGCAATGGTAACATAAGTTAATGTGCAGGTAAACTGGTTGGGGGAAGGAAGGCTGGCCTACAAATTTCCTGAATATTTAAGAATCAGCTTTTTTTTTTTTTTTTTTTTTTGAGACAGTCTCACTATGTCGCCCTCAGTAGAGTGCTGTGGTGTCACAATTCCTAGCAACCTCAAACTCTTGGGCCTAAGCAATTCTCTTGCCTCAGCCTCCCATGTAGCTGGACTGCAGGTGCTGGCCACAACACCTGGCTATTTTTTGGTTGTAGTTGTCCCTGTTGTTTGGTGGGCCCGGGCTGGATTTGAACCTGCCAGCTCTAGTGCATGTGGCTGGCGCCCTAGCTGCTGAGCTATAGGCACCGAGCCTAAGAATCAGCTTTTGAAAGCTGGTGTGAGCTGACTCCAATATACTAGTCAGTAATCCCAAAAGTGATAGTGTATTGCCTTAGAAGACTTTAACCAATTTTGTACCTAACCTAATAATCTTATTCTAGCTTTTTTGTTTGTTTGTTTGTTTTTGAGACAGAGTCTCACTATGTCACCCTCAGTAGAGTGCCGTGGCATCACATTTCACAGCTACCTCAAATTCTTGGGCTTAAGAGATTCTCTTGCCTCAGCCTCCCAAGTAGCTGGGACTACGGGCACCCACCACAACGCCTGGCTATTTTTTTGTTGTAGTTGTTTAGTTGGTCCAGGCCAGGTTTGAACCTGCAACCCTCAGTGTATGTGGCTGGTGCTGTAACCACTGTGCTACAGGTGCTGAGCCCTTATTCTAGCATTTTTTAAAGGACTATGTAAACCCTCATTTCTCAAAACATTTCTTGTACCCTGGCTAGGCATGGTGGCTCACACCTATAATCCTAGCACTCTGGGAGGCTGAGGTGGGTGGATTGCCTGAGCTCATGAGTTTGAGGCCAGGCTGAGCAAGAGCAAGACTCCTGTCTCTAAAAATAGCCAGCCCTTGTGGCAGGCACCTGTCAATGTCCCAGCTACTCAGGAGGCTGAGGCAAAGGGATCACTTCAGCCCAAGAGTTTGAGGTTACCATGAGTTATGACACCACAGCACTCCACCAAGGACAACTGAAACTCTTTTTTTTTTTTTTTTTTTAATTTCAACTAGCTTGTACATTCTTCTTTGTTTGAAGTACTCTTTTTTGTTGTTCATTTTCTTCTTCCTCTGGTGAAGCTCGGCTGTTTTTAATGTTAGTAGAGATGGGGTCTTACTCTGGCTCACTGCTGGTCATACTGGTCTCAAACTTCTGAGCTCAGGCAATCCACCCGCCTCGGCCTCCCATAGCGCTGGGACTACAGGCATGAGCCACCACGCCTGGCCTGAGACTCTTACCTTAAAAAAAATTTTTTTTGTACCAGCTTTACCATCTTACCAGTTTCCTCATTAATGAATGAATTGATTAAAACTGTTGGCACATCATTTTAATTTTTTTTTTTTTTGAGACAGAGTCTTATTATAACACCCTCAGTAGAGTGCCAGGGCATCACAGCTCACAGCAACCTCAAACTCTTGGGTTTAAGCAATTCTCTTGCCTCAGCCTCCCAAGTAGCTGGGACTACAGGTGCCCGCCACAATGCCCAGCTATTTTTTAGTTGTAGTAGTCACTGTTGTTTGGCAGGCCTGGACTGGGTTTGAACCCCACAGCTCCGGTGTACGTGGCTGGCGCCCTCGCAGCTGAGCTACAGGTGCCAAGTCGGCATATCATTTTATATGAGTCATACCCTTAAACTTTTTTTAAAAATCATACTTTGTTTCTAAGAGTGTAGCCTCATGAAATCCAAGGGAATCATGTTCAAGAAGAATAGTGTGAGGGCCAGGCCCAGTGGCTCATGCCTGTAATCCCTAGCATTCTGGGAGGTTAGAGTGGGTGGATTTCTTGAGCTCATGAATTCAAGACCAGCCTGAGCAAGAGCAAGTCTCTAAAATAAAAAAATAGCTGGGCATCATGGCAGGTGCCTGTAGCCCCAGCTACTCAGGACAAGAGGATCACTTGAGACCAAGAGTTAGAGGTTTCTATGAGCCATGACACCATGGCACTCTGCCGGGTGCAAGAAAGTCAGACTCTGTCTAAAAAAAGAAAAAAAAAAAAAGGCGTGTTACAGTGAGATACCACTTCATGCCCATTAGAATGGCTAAAAGTCAAATAGTAAGTGTTGGTGAGGATGTGGGAAAATGGGGACACTAATGCATTGTTGGTAAAAATGTAAAATGAAGGCCAGATGAGGTGGCTCATGCCTATAATCCTAGCACTCTTGGAGGCTGAGGCAGGTGGATTGCCTGCGTTCACAGATTCAAGACCAGCCTGAGCCAGAGTGAGACCCTGTCTCTAAAACTAGCTGGAGGCGGCACCTGTGGTAAGGTGCCAGCCCCATACACCAAGGGTAGCGGGTTCAAACCAGGCCCCATATACTGAGGGTGGAGGGTTCAAACCAGGCCCTGGCCAAACTGCAACAAAAAAATAGCCGGGTGTTGTGGCAGGTGCCTGTAGTCCCAGCTACTCGGGAGGCTGAGGCAAGGGAATCACTTAAGCCCAGGTGTTGGAGGCTGCTGTGAGCTGTGTGATGCATGGCACTCTACTGAGGGCCATAAGGTGAAACTCTGTCTTTACTAAATAAATAAATAAATAAATAAATAAATAAAATAAAAATAAAAATAGCTGGGCTGGTGGGCACCTGTAGCTCAGCAGGTAGGGCGCCAGTCACATACACCAGAGCTGGTGGGTTCAAATCCAGCCCAGGCCTGCCAAACAATGACAACTACAACCAAAAAAATAGCTGGGCGTTGTGGTGGGTGCCTGTAGTCCCAGCTACTTGGGGGGTTGAGCAAGAGAATCGCTTAAGCCCAAGAGTTTGAGGTTGCTGTGAGCTGTGACGCCATGGCACTCTACCAAGGGTGACAAAGTGAGACTTTCTTCAAAAAAAAAAAAAAGAATATAAACTGGCACAGCTGCTTTGGAAAACAACCTCACAGTTCTTCAAATGGTTAAACACACTGGCTTGGCGCCTTTAGCTCAAGTGACTAAGGCGCCAGCCACATACACCAAAGCTGGCAGGTTCAAATCCAGCCCGGGGCTGCCAAACAACAATGACAACTGCAACCAACAAATAGCCAGGTACTGTGGCAGGCACCTGTGGTCCCAGCTACTTGGGAGGCTGAGGCAAGAGAATCCCTTAAGCCTAGGTGTCAGAGGATGCTGTGAGCTGTGATGCCATAGTACTCTACCCAGGGTGACAGCTTGAGGCTCTGTTTCAAAAAAAAAAAAAAAGAATGGTTAAACACGCGTTACCATATGACCCAGCTGTTCCACTCTTAGATATATGCCCCCCCCAAAAGAAAACATACATCCACATAAAAACTTATACACAAGGCCGGGTGCAGTGGCTCACACCTGTAATCCCAGCGCTTTGGGAAGCCGAGGCAGGTAGATTGCCTGAGCTCACAAGTTCGAGACCAGCCCAAGCTAGAGCAAGACCCCATCTCTAAAAATAGCTAAGAATTGTGGTAGATTGCCTGAGCTCACAAGTTCGAGACCAGCCCAAGCTAGAGCAAGACCCCATCTCTACTAAAAATAAGAAAATTAGGCTTGGCATCTGTAGCTCAAGCAACTAAGAATTGTGGCAGGAGCCTATAGTCCCAGCTACTTGGGAGGCTGAGGCAAGAAAATCGCATGAGCCTAAGAGTT
>CAUYPK010051789.1:0-21039 GCA_963574355.1 Loris lydekkerianus | reverse complement strand
GAAAGCTTTGTCTTCAATGTCAGAAATTCTTTCTTCTGCTTGCTCCATTCTGTTACTGAGGGATTCTACTGTGTTTCTCAGATCTTTGAGGGATGCAACTTCTTGTCTCAATGTGTCAAAATCTTTGGTCATTTGGTCTTTAAATCCTTTGAATTCTTGAGATAACTTTTGGAATTCTAATTCGATGTTATTTGCTATCCAGATCCTAAATTCAATTTCTGACATCTCAGCTATTTGTTTGTGCATGGGGTCTTCTGCTTTTTCTGCCTCATTGATCCTTGGGGAGTTGATCTACTCTGATTATTCGTCTTTCCAGAGTTTTTCTGTTGATTTCGCCTCATGATTGTTTTCATCATTGCCTCTGGCCATCCTGAGAGTTGGGGAGGTGTCTCTCCAAGATTAGACCCCAGCGAGATCACTCTATTGTTGCTGGATCTTTATAGGGAGTGACCCTGTGTAGTTCCTCTGGGGTTGCTCTAGCTAGGGAGTTCTGGTTGTGGAAGCAGCTCCAGTGTGTGACACACCTGGATCCAGCAACAGGGCTGGGGGTTGTGCGCACAGTTCTGGGAGTGCCTGGCGCCTGGTGACTTTGGCACATAGAGATCCCAAGGCTCCAGCAGTCTCTGGCCAGGAGAAGGGCTCTGTGCAGAGGCAGGGAGGGCTCCAAAAGGCACTCAGCTACTAGAATCCCTGGCCAGATCAACGGGCTAGTGTGGAGGCTGGGAGGACACAGGAGGGAGGATGTAGGGTTGCGTGCGTCCCGTGGTTCCTGGTCAGGGAATGTGGAGGCCTGGTGGGTGCGGGTCACCAGTCGGGGGTCGCTGCACAGCTCTTATGGAGGTCTGGGCGGTGCCAAGTCCAGGAGTTTGAGATTGCTATGAGCTGTGACATCACGGCACTCTACCTAGGACAACAGCTCAAGGCTCCAGTGTTCCAAAACTGTCTCACTTAGCCCCTAAGAGTTAAGGCTGTAAGGCAGCTCAGCCCCTGCCTTTAGGCTGCTCAGTCACTAGGTTACTTAGTCCCGCCCGATCCTTGCTCTGGGACCTTGCTGGGGTAGTTCTTTCATAATGGCTTCCTGCACCCAGCTCAGTGTCTCAGTCTGGGGCCCCAGACAATGCCCAAAGTTTTCCACACTCCTGCTCAAGCTCTCTTTAAGACAGTTCAACTGAGTGCCAAGTCCAAGAACACCAAAACAGTTCACAGGTAAGGCCTTTCTGGTTTTAGTCTCACTGCTGCTTGTACTTACAGTTACTGGCGTGATTAGGTCAATCAAACACATGCAACCGCTTGCCAGTTTTCCACTGTTTTTGTCATTCTCTTGGGGTCCAGAAGTCCCTTGCTGGCTCCCTGTATCCTCAAAGGGATGATTATTGGCAGATCCCACCAGCCAGAGATGCCTGGAGTCTTGTCTCCCCAGACTCGCCGTGCCCAGTTGCAGGGAAGCTGTTACTCGGCCGCCATCTTTAATCTGATCCTCAACATAAATTGAATTGTAAATCTGTTAGAAAAAATAATTAGGCCCTTCAAACTTGAAAAGAAAATAATTTACCTGAACAACTTTGTCTATAATAAGCTATGGTGCTAATTCTTTTATCAAAAATATTACAAGGTTCAAAGAAGATCCGTTTATTAATTAGCATAGACCCCACTCACATTTTCTAAAGATTGTTCTAATCATATTGAAACTCTCCTTCCTTCATTACAGGCAGCAGGGCCTACTAGTGAACAATTTCAGTGTATACATTTAAATCTTTAAATCTTCTATATTATAGTGTTCAACTGTATTTTTATAGGAGCATTCTAATGGAAGTACAGAATTTTAATTTTTTTTTTATTTTGGGATTGCATGTGCCAATTTAGAGTACAGGCAATCATGTTTTTGCAGAGCGATGTTGACACACATCTGCTCAAATACATTAATGTTTCCATTCCAACTGACTCAATTGGCAGGGACAAGCTCATTCCTCTTTGTGAATAAAGAACTAGGGAAAGGGCACCAAAAAAGGGCTAGGCATCTTAACAATTTATCAAGATATGTATTCCAGCACTTATATTTTTTAAAAAATAAGTACTGGTTTCAACTTGAGCTAATAACCTAATAACTGCTTATCCTTTACTATTAAGCTTCAAAGGAACTCCTAACTAAATGAGCCAATTATTATATTGCCATGTATTTTTTATTCCTTCCTGTTAAATCATGCATTTGGTGTTACATAGAAGTTTTATGCTTATTAAAAAATAACCAGTATGTATGAGCTTATGAAAGGAAACCTCACTCAGATTTTTAAAAAGCAAATGAAAACCTTCAAATCTAACTGGTGCCATATGGTACACTCAAAAACACTTGTAAAAGGAAAGTTAAACCTTGAATATATTAATGATTTTTTTTACTGTAAGAAGAAAAAAAGTCTCTTTTCCATCTTTGCATCTGAAAAGACTTCTGAGCAGGGCATTATGGAACTTTTTTTTATACAAAAAGTGAATTCAGTAACATAAACCTTGTATTTATTTTATTATTATGCTCATAAACAGTGCATGCTTTTGAACAAAGCAAAACATTAGTGTTGCTTCTCTGTACTACTCTAGATACTTAGAAGATATCATAGATAGTTTTCCATTTACATTTTTATCATTCTGTCTCACAAAACCTCTTTCATCTGACCTTGATGTAGAAAGACACAGAACAACCAGCCAGTTGTGATATGTACCAATGTGCCTTAAGAAGAGTGAGTGTTGATTCCCCTGCCACTCAATTTTTACAGCCACATGAAATCCCTTACTCTTAATTTATTCTAATATGTAAGGCATCATCTACAAATTCAAAAAGAGTTTGAATTCTTTTCCTTCTCTCAAAATGTAAATGTGAACCAAGGAGAAAGAAATGGAAAGCAAAAAAATTTTAGGTTAATGGAGAGCACCTGTACCTCAATACTCTTTTCTCCTTATCAGACTGTCAACAATAGGCTGTCCTATCATTTAAAAATAAAATCAAGAGAGTTATTTAATTTCCAGTGTATTCAAGAGTGAGCTTCCTGAGTAGTTTACATAAATACTGTATCCATTCAGACACATAAGTTCTTATTTTTTCATGTAACAATAGACATACTTCATTTGTTGTGATTAAAGTTGTTGGGATTATATTTTCTTCCAAAGTAAAAAAACAAACAAACATGAGACTGACTATTTTCTTGGCCCACTATAGACACTATGAGAGTTCATTTGTATCAAATACAGCCTTCACAGTGGCATGCAATCAAACATTATGACAAAAGGTCTCAGCATAAACAATCCATTTTGCTTTAAACTGTGTACATTCAAATTATACTTTCTTCCATTTTTCCTAGGAACTTCTTTTCACCTATGACCCAAGTAAAGAATGTGTGTTTTCTGAGTTTCTCTGGGTATTTTTCTAGGTCTTTTTAGTAATAATCACTTTTTGAAGAAAGACAACCAACACCTTCAACACACCAAACTCTGAACATCTCCATGAGTCTCTGCTGTTTCCTAGATTGGGAATGAAATATTTTTGGTTAGCAACATGATTTGACTTTTGAGGAGTTGTTTTATATTTTAATGTACTTATTTTGCAGCCATCAAATACTGATAAGTCTGAGTTGGAGCCTCTGACTTCCTCAATACAAATCTTCTGTATTATGACCAATACAGCTTTTGCTATCAGGGCATCTTACCAGCATTCCGGAGCATGGGAAGTATAAAAGAACAAATGTAGGGGATGCTCATTCCCTTTTAGGACATCATTTCAAAGTTTTACTCTGTTATTTTCATACAATTGGCTAAAATTTAGTCATATGGTAAAACCTAGCAAACAAAGTCACTGGACGATTTAATCTTTGTGATTGGTAATCATATGCCTATCTATAAATTTGATGGACCTAGTTTTAAAAGGGCAGCATGCTCTTTCCTCACAACCCTACTGTCATACTAAGTGTTTTTTTTAGGTAAGTTCTTGATGAAAATATGTATTTCATACTCACAGTGGTTTAAAATCCAGGAAGAATGGAGAATAAGACAGATCCATAGTAGCTGACCACTGATCCTAGGGCCTTACTAATTTCACAAAAAGCAGAAGGGTTCTGTCAGAGCAACCCAGTCCAAAACAGAGAAACAGCTCTGCCAGCCCACAGAAAGCTGCGGCTCTGCTCTTAAATCATCCAACTCAATGACCACTGGCATCCACCTGCACTTTATTTTTTATTTATTTTTTATTCTAATTTCAAATTAATATAAGGGTACACATTTTTAGATTACATTGTTCTCACTTCCAAGGTAAAGTTCAAGTTACAGTAGAGCCCTTCACTCAAGGAGTGCTCTGAACAGCCTCACATTGTGCAAATTAGTTGAGATTCCACCAAATGCCCTCCTTCCTCCCTCCAATCGCCCCCCCACCTCCCCGTCACCCTTGCTATACTCCCCCTTGACTATATTTATGTGTTATCATTTGTATGAGCTTGTAATTGTTTGTATATTGGTTTCTTATTAGTATTGAATACCTACTACTCTAAATAAGGTGTGAAGATGAGGAAAAAAGGCAAACACAGGAGCATATCTAACAGTGAAGTAGTCTCAAATGTGACAAATGTACTGCTTTAATCATTCTTGACTTTCTGACTTTGATTTGATTCTTCAGAAGTTTGTTCATTTTCTTTTAATTCCTCTACATTGGTCATCTGACATTTTTATCTTCATTTTATTTAAAAAGTAGGGCTTTCTCAAAGGATAAGCCTTCTGCTTCCATTTGCCATCCTGCTCCCAAATTTTTCAGATCTAACAGTTTTGACTTCAAACTTCAAAATCCAGTCTCTACCTCAAACATTCTGCCCTGTTTTTCTCTAAATCCACACTCACTGAAACAGAGACCACTGGTATTAAGTATTGAAGAGAACTTGAATTAGAAGGATAAAGTGAAATGGGGAAAAAATGTGAGTAGAACTTTAACAAGAGGTAGCAGAATCAAGTGACCTGGTGACTGACTGTGGAGAACAGATTAAGGAAGGATTCAAAGGTAGCACTGGAATCTCCAATATGGTAGCTGAAGGAATGGAGTAATTCATTAACAGAAAAAGGAATTCAAGAGGGCAATTTGTGGTGAGACGGAGACATCTAGTTTGTGATATGATGCATTTTTTGGTTCTTAATTCTTAAATATGTAGTATGTCTTTTTATTAATAATTTCATATGTACCATCATAATCTCTGCAATTAAATTTCTATAAAAATAAGAAGATAAAATGAATATTATCACAAGATTTTTTTTCTCTCTAGCAGATGAATCCTGACAAATGTTCTGGAATGAATCAACATTTAAGTAAGGAAAGTTTTCATGCAAAATTATTATTGCAGTAGGGGGGAAGGGCCTATTGAAACCCAGGAGGATGACTATTAATTGTAATAAAGAGAATGCTCCAACTATGAAATCTCCAAGTGTCTCAACAATCAGACAGAAAATGGCTTTTCTATTATAGGGAGAAATGTTTACAAGGCTGAAAAGAACTTGGTGTATAGAATGGGTGTATAGAACTTGGTGTATAGAATGGGAACCTGAGCAAAAATACACATTTGATCAGGATTGTTTTTCCCTCAGATCAGCTGATCTTTGAGAGTGACCATTAAGAACAGATTGTTCCACATTCCAATGCCTACCAATGAGTCTAACTTCATGGCACTGAGGAAGGGAGAGAAGCCTGACCAAATTTTAGTGGACGTTTTGTCCATATAGGTCAGTCAAAATGAAGATAAAGAATAAAAATTTGGAAGGTCTGTAGAAAGCCCTGTCATAGGTAAACAAGCATTAACTCATGAGTTTTATCTAAGTCTTACAGGGAAGGGTGGCTCTTTGCAGTAAGCTATTTCTTAAACCACTGATGGTTGGAGGTAATTTTTTGATCACCACTGTTCTCCAGGAGCACAGGGCTCAAGTAAAATTTAACATTATCATTAGCCTTTCAACCCGACTATTTAATTCAAGAAGTAGCTAACCTAACATTTTAAAAATGTATTTCAAAAATCAGTAAATAATGCTGAAAATTAACATTGCCATTGAGAAACTAGAAAAATGTAGTTTATCCCATTTAAGTAGGAAAAAAGCTGAAATGCAAAAGACTGTATAAGATCACTATGGTCATGGGAGAACATTGGGCTGTCATGTGTTTTCCCCATGAATTTATATTGCTTATCAGTTTATTAGATGGGAGCTTTCTTCCTCTCCACCTGCCTCTTTTGCTGAGCCTCTTTGGATAGTATTCTGACTCTTCCCTCCTCAAGTATTTGTATTTTCCATCATAGTCTCAAATAAGCCATTTAATAATGCCAAGAGGACTATTTTCACTGGAATGTTATCGTGATTTACTAGGTCTATGAAGATAACATTTAGGTGGAGGAAGGAGAGGAATTTCTCTTGTGAATCACATAGAAGTTGGCTCATGCACTCAATAAAAGCTCATTATGGAAAGATTATAAACGTATAACAATACATTTTAAGTGAGATGCAATGATCCTTAAAATTGGTGTGGCTAATTAGCAGATCAAATCTCTGTAAGAACTGGATGTCTTTAATATCCTGCAGTTGCTTAATTCTATAGGTATTTTACTATCCACAAAAGTTTAGTAAAATTAAATAATAGTATAAATGTTCAGTGGGATTAAAGCAACTGCAAAATGAAACCAAACAAAATGAGTTTATTTTGTTAATAGAATAAAGAGAATCCCAGTGTTAATATAACATTACACAAAATCTAGAGCAAACATCCTCTGAATCCCAGCCTCATTTCACATTTAATTAACCTTTCTCAATCAAGCTAAGCATCCCTCACACCTCCTCCTCAGCTGCTGCTCATCCACATCTCTTCTTTCAGGTGAATAAAAGGCAGCCATCAATTTAGACTAGTAATGCTGCCTCATACCGTGCTTCCAGAGCAGCGTCATCCCAAGAGTATTTTCAATACTGATCATTTCCCCCAGCAGTCATGTACATTTTACAAATCTGAATTCTTCTTGAATAAATAAGAGAAATTTGATACTAAATAAATATTTTTAATAGTAAAATATTCTCCACCTTAGCCACAACCAAGGTGGATATGTATCATATTTTAGTCTTCTAGCACCACAAACAGTGTTCTGGTATATGCTGACAATGTGGGTACAGCAAACCCATATGGGTTAGATTCCATCCCCTGTCTATGGAGATGGGATATAGTACCAGGGATTAAGTCAATCATCACATAGAATCCCCCTGGCCTCATTAACTGGGATACAAACAGACTAAAGACTTGAGTTGCTCCAATCTGGGTGATTAGAAGGCAAGTGCGAGTGCTCCTGGGAAGAGAATCTTATTCTTTTTCCTGATGCCTGATCCTAAGAAAATGTGAGGCTGTCACAGATGTAGTGATTCTGCTACTACCCAGATCTAGAAATTAAAGCCAACACACAAAGGAGAGTCCAACCATTGACAGGAGAAACCATGTCCCACTGAAGTTGTTTAAGTGTATATAGGACTGTTTCTAAAGCCAGTCTTATCCCATTTTCCAAGTTACATGAGTCAACATCTCTTCTTTTGGTTTGTACTCTAACAAAAGAGTTCCAAATGATACATCATATGGCCAAGGAGTACTGGTAATATAGTCAAGGTTATGGGCTAAGAAACCATACAAACTTGGGTTCAGCCACTAACTGAATTGTCTTTAGCAAATAAATTGAGCTAAAGTTATAGTTTCTAATATCATGTGCTTAAATAAAGATTTAAATTTACCCAGTGCTTAAAGGGTCCATGAAAGCTTTGTTGTAAGCATTGAATAAATTGTATGTAAATTATGTATAAAAATGTTAGTACTCATTAAGTAGTGATTGCTATTTTTTTATAACATTGGTTTTGCACAGATTTTATAAAAGACTGACACCTATTAAAATGGTTTTGTATTATCTATTCTAAATCTAATTCTAGGTTAAGTTTACATGTGTCTCAAAGTTTTTCTCGTTCTGAAAATTTGTTTAGCTCTGCAATTTGGAGACTTGGAAGGGTCAGCAAGATGAAACAAAATTCTGTTTGGAAAATAAGGTCATGAGGTTAAAAGTGGTGTATATTTTTATCAGCATTGCCTAAGTGTTTAGAGATAAAGTAAAGTGAAATAAAGTGAAGTTACTTGCCATTGAGTACATAAATGGAATATTTGCAAAGTGTGCACAAAATGCTGTACAGGAATATCCCATAAAAATCTCCTATGAGTTTGTGATATTTTAAGGCATATTTCTATTCTACTCATGATAGTAAGCAATAAATTATAAAATTAGAAACAATAAAAGTTAGCACTGGAACAAGAATCTCCAAAGATCATAAAAGAAAAAAACTAATAATAAACAGGACTTTTGGGCTACAGACCCAGAAGTAAACAAAAGCAGTCACAGTTTGGCCCCTGTGGCTCAAAGTAAACTACAAGTATTTCCCACTAGGTAAAAAGCAATAGTCAAAATTACATTTTGAAGTTAGTAATGCTTCCACTGGGATTCTGTTGTAGCCAGCTAGGACTCAAGAGATGTGGGAACAGGGAGAGTCTCCTGACTAGAAATAGAAAAAAGTAGTTCACCAGAATAATGATTATATAAACATATATACCACCTGTTATATCAATATAGAACAGGAGCCCTTAAGAGTTGGTTCTGTACTAAGAACATAGAGGCCAGTTGGGAAAACTTCAGAAACTAGGGAAATGTGGACAGAGAGGGAGAAAAAAAAACAAAATATATTCCATTCACCTTGATAGCCTACTATCAAATTGATCAAAGTAAATTTAACTTCATATAACAGCTTGAAAAATAATTGATATATGTTGAGTTTGTTCAAAGGAATACAGTTATAAATTTCATTTTAATGAATAAAAAATTATAAAATGAAAACAGTTATTCATGAAGCAAAAACAGGAAGACATAAAAAAGAGATTAAATGAAAGAACTTTGAATTTATATAGGTTAGTAAGTTTTTTAACTTGTCACAATATACATGATAAACTTTACACTAGATACTATAAACAAAAAAGTCCATTGGAATATTATAGTAAAAATTTATCTGGATCATAGCACAGAGAAATAGTGATGGAAAAATATTAAAGAGGAGTTTTGAAAGTATATTGAAGAGCTTCAATATTAATAAAAGGAATAGAATAAGGACACAACCCCCTTCACCATAGCTTCAAAGAAAATGAAATACCTAGGAATATGCCTAACAAAATAGAGGAAGGACCTCCATAAAGAAAATTACAAAACCCTAAGAAAATAAATGGCAGAAGATATTAACAAATGGGAGAGCATACCATGCTCATGACTGGGAAGAATCAACATTGTTAAAATGTCTATACTTCCCAAAGCAACCTACAGATTCAATGCCATCCCTATTAAAATACCAACATTGTACTTTCAAAACTTGGAAAAAATAATTCTTCATTTTGTATGGAACCAGGAAAAAAACCTTATAGCCAAGGCAATTCTTAGTAATAAAAACAAAGCTGAGGGCATCAGCATACCAGACTTTATGCTGTACTACAAGGCCATAGTGGTCAAAACAGCATGGTATTGGCACAAAAATAGAGACATAGGCATTTGGAATCAAATAGAAAATCAGGAAATGAAACTCACATCTTATCACCACCTAATCTTTGACAAACTAAACAAGAACATATACTGGGGGAAAGAATCCCTATTCAATAAATGGTGCTGGGAGAACTGGATATCCACATGTGAAAGACTGAAACTGGACCTGCACTTTTCTCCACTCACAAAATTGATTCAAGATGGATAAAAGACCTAAATTTAAGGTATGGAACCTACAAATCCTTAAAGAAAACACGGGAAAAACACTTAAAGATATTGGCCTGGGGAAAGACTTTATGAAGAAGACTTCTGTGACAATTGCAACAACAACAAAAATAAACAAATGGGACTTAATTAAACTGAAAAGCTTTTGTACAGCTAAGGAGACAACAACCAAAGCAAATAGACAACCTATACAATGGAAAAGGATATTTGCATATTTTGAATCAGACCAAAGTTTGTTAACTAGGATCTACAGAGAACTCAAATTAATCCACATGAAAAAAGCCAATAATCCCATATATCAATGGGCAAGAGAGATGAATAGAGCCTTCTTGAAAGAAGACAGATAAATGGCTAACAAACATATGAAAAAATACTCATCATCCCTAATTATTAGAGAAATGAAAATCAAAACCACCCTGAGATACTGAGAGAGGAGATCAGAGAAGGGTAGGGTCTAGGAGAACAGGTGTTCTCAAGGAGACCACAAGGCTACACCTGCAGGGTCTTCTCCAGGGTGACTCAGCTCTTGGAAATTTGTAATCTTAACTTCCTGGATATTGGAAATTTCCCCTTCTGCGAAATCCTGTAGTTCTGTAGGGGCTGGAATAGCATCTTCCATTTGATTCAAACTTGCCAATGAGAAGGGTACCTTTGGGTTACCTATTTGACTGTCAATAAAAAGGGAAAGATCAAGCCAGTTGGGGAGTGCAGCCATTTGGAATTCTTCTATGCAGTAAGCACCCAGTGAATAAAGCCCTTCCTCTTATAAATGTGGTGTTTGGGTGCTCTTTCTCTCCATTGGGCCTCATCTTCCTGCAACATTTTTGGTCCCTCAACCAGGAAGCAAAATCACCCTTGGAGAGAACATGCACCTGGTAGTTGCCGCCAAACCTCTGGACACCCACTTGGGGACCCCTGAGAAGCCTGGGCAATGTGAACCACTGAACATGCCAGGGAGGCAATTTGGCCTCCTTGTGTGGATGCCTCAGCTGGGCAGAGAAAGGACCCCCTGGGCGGGTCTTCAAGGAGTCAAACACTGGGAGGAACTGGCATGCAGAAACAAGTACCTACACAGGGAGACATTTGAGGCAAGGTATGATCATCTGGGTGTTCCCACTATAGTTTTAGTGGAAGAAGAAACCTAATCAACTCCTTGGGCATTAGATCACCTGCAGGTCTGTTGAAAGGTGTGTGGGAGTGTGTGGATGTGGTGTAACTGAGACAATTCCGAGGGTGGAGTTGGACCTCCCTTCATAGGGCCTAGGGGACTGTTTGTTTGCCTCCTATGGCTAAGTGGCAGCTCCAGTGGGAAATTAAGGCTGCCCAGGTTAAGAAATGGTTGGAATTGTGTGTATGTGAGTGCTTGGAGTATGACTGAGATGGGTAACAATAAGTAGGATTTCACCTCCCCCCCTATTCATGGGGTGAAATAAATAACTTTGCCCCCAGGCTATCCTGAGAGAAACTGGAAGGTCCAGGTTTTCCACTTTCTGTCTTTGGTGGCAGTCACATGGCCATGTGGGACCTTGGGGAAAATGAAAAGACATTAGAAAGGATGACTGTGTTGTGGTTTTATTACTGGAATTTCTTCAGTGAGTCTTTGGTCTCAGGAATTTGAGAATTGAGCCTCTGGGCCACAGATTAGTGATAAAATGAAATTTTGTTAGACTGGGGGACATGCAGAGGGAATGGACAGTGCCAGAGCTATTGGCAGAGGGGTCATGCCTTGGAAAGTGTTGCAGTTTGGGCAGTCCAGTGAGCTCTGGATGGCCCTTGAAAATCTGGGGGAGAGTGTGTAAATCTTATCCTGGATGGGGCTGTATCCATATCAGTAGCAGGTCCCCAAGGTGAACAGCCTCTGAAGAGGAGAGGAGGCCCAGGTCAGAAGTTTTCTGCATGAGTCCTTTGCCTAGGGGTAAATAATTGGCTCTGAGAGATATTTTGTCCAGGACTTGATAGATGAAAAAATACTTTTACAAACTGAATGAGTGTTCTAGCAAATGAATAAATGCAGCCCCTCACCTTGGGCAAGGTTATTCGGTCTTTGCTACAGTTTTTGTCTGGGTAGGGGTTAGGGTGTGTGCTCCTTAGCCAGGGTGGAGCCAGCCAGGAGGTTTTGGGCTGCTTTATTCATGACCTTGCTAGGGCTCAGAGGGCATGGCCTGCAACATGTTTGTGCCTGCAGATGGAAGTCTGATGTATGAGGTAACCTAAGCCTGAAAAATGGGGGTTCTCTGTCTAGCCCTGGGTGGAAAAATCCTGTATCAATGTCATATCTCATAAAATGTCCCTCATTTGTAAAATGTAATAATTTGGTTGTTTAAATTGTTGGGGAAACTGAGTCTTTGTCAAAGGGTAAGATTCTTGCCCTAATTATAAGTTTGGCCAAGTGAATGGGTGACTTCATAATAAACTGGGATCCTGTTTTGCGGGAAGCGACTTTTTGAGAATAAGAGAAATTAGACAGAAAGGAGAATGGCATTGTGTAAAGAAAGAATCTTGTGTAATAAATTTTGTCCTGAAACAGAATGGTTGTGTAAGAAAGTGAAAGACAGGGCAAAAGTTAAAGAAAATTTAGAATGTTTGTAGATTGTCTGTGCAGGTTAAATGAAGCTCATAAAAGAGAATTTGTGAAAGAATTTACATGTGATCCAGTTGACTATGTATTTACTTAAAAAATTTTTGACTTGTAATCTTATTTGAACTGATGTTTTAGGCCTTTGATATTTGACAAACCTTCCAAAATCAAAACTCTGAATTTGGAGCTTGGCACCTGTAGTGCAGTGGTTGCAGCACCACCCACATTCACCAAGACTGGTGGGTTCGAACTTGCCAGGGCCAACAACAAAAAAAACCCAAAAACCACAACTCTAAATTTGGCCTTCTTGAAGTGTTAAGACCCCTGAAAGTCATAGGAAAACAAATTAAACTTATTTGATTTATTAAAAATGTATAGGAAACGTTGTCAAATATGAAATGGTGATTAATTTTGTATGGGTTATGATATATGTATGTTCTGATATTATAAAGCACTGGTCTGTCCTCACCTATAAAGCATTGGTTTGTCCTAATATATAAGACATTGGTCTGTCCTAACTTATATTGTTGGTAATAATTTTAATTCATCTCAAAAAAAAAAAAAAAGTGTTTTTTATGTACCTGGCTGAGTCCAAAGTTTATCCTAAAAAGAAAAAGAATATTAAGAGAGGCTAACAAATTATCTCGAATTCAAATTCCTGATGTCTTGGGAAACTGAGTACCTCTGGACTAAAAGCAGACTTTTAGAACTTTCACTGGAAAGTTAACATGTCTATGAGTATTGCTAACCTAACTTCAAACAAGAACAGAAATCAGTTACATAGAACTGGGCTAGTATCTTATGACTTTTTGTCCGAAATAGTGTTGATTCTTTCTATGTTCTGGTTTCCAGAAGTCAAGAAAATAATTTTTTGTCTTTTGAGCTATTTGTAGCTTTTCAAGCAATGTATGTACTTATGAGCAGAATTTAAAACATGTATTTTTTCTCTCTCCTTGATTTCTCTGGAATTTGAAAGCCATTTGTAAGTATTCTTAATTTCTGATAATACAGTTGTTTGTGTAAGTTCAATAAGAATACATTTTATGCTATAAGACATGATGAAAGCACTCATTAGTTTACCAACGCTTTGGCTGGAATAGCATTTCCAGAGGTGTCCAGACTGAGATAAGGAATTCAGGTTGACTTTATAAGGCCAATAAAAAAAGCTGTTTGGTTATAATTGGGTTATAGCTTTAATGTGAAACTTAGTAAATGTAGAATGTAAATGTCTTAACACAATAACTAAGAAAATCCAGGAAGGCTATGTCAACCAGTGTGATGAAAATGCATCAAACGGTCTATAAAACCAGTGTATGGTGCCCCATGATCACATTAATGTGCACAGCTATGATTTAATAAAAAAAAAAAGAAGAGGCTCAATTGATATAATTGTTACTCCTTCCGGGCAGGAACTACCCTAGAGTAAAATCATCAATAATTCACCACCTTCATCTGGTAAAATTACCATTAATTAGGTCTTTCCAATCACCAAGACGTGTCATCCCTTGATGGGGCTATAAATAAATTCTGCAACCAGCTTGTGCAAATAGTAATTTTGCTCTTTTAATCAAGGCTTGCTCAGGTTGGTGATAGCACTAAATAAAACATTAAATGCCTCCTTTATTCCTTTGATGTTCTGTATCTACTTGTCCATGGCTGCAATAACATGCTCAAAGCAACTCAGTACATGAGAATAAGATAGAACTGAATTATGGCAAATAGGCTTAACTGGGTCTTGGCCGTTCAACAGCCGAGGAGACGGTTGTCATGCATTTTTCAGGGGGCCCTATTTGTAACTCTAACGAATGTCATCACCACCCTTTAACACGAAACTAAGATCTTAAGGAGTTGGAAGAAGGGTTTCTTGCAATTCGTTGCAGAAGTGGAAGCAGGAACGGTGGTCTTAAATTGTAGCACAAATGAGTTAAGCTAGATTTCTTTAAAAAATGTGGCTTGTGTAAGTGTGGTGGAGACCTGGGAATGCTCATACAGCAGGAATTACGTGAGGTTTTCCTTATCCACATGAATAAAGCACGGAAGATATATCCTTTGTCATTATTATTCATTGACTAAAGGGGATAGAGGGAGATACTGAACACCACTATCCCACGGTTGAGAGACACAAGATGCAAACACAAAAAGCAGAGAAAAAAGCTACTTTATGTTATAAAAGACTCAGTCCTGGGCAGGTAGGAGACTCACCTGTATTTTACAAATGGCTTCCAGGCGTTTACCTTTAACGATGGCCTTTGTGTTTTTTTACTGCCATAGACTCACACCAGTAAGCACTTCCTGAAAAGAAACTTTAAAAATAATGTCCACTTGGCAATAAAAAGACAAATAGCTCTATTTAAAAATAGTTGCATGCTGGGCTTGGTGGCTCCTCAGTGCAATCCTAGAACCTTGGGAGGCTGAGGCTGGTGGATGGCTTGAGCTCCAGAGTTTGAGACCAGCCTGAGCAAGAGCAAGACCCCATCTCTACTAAACATAGAAAAGCATTAGCGAGATGAGGCAGGTGCCTGTAGTCCCAGATACTCAGGAGGCTCAGGTAAGAGGATCACTTGAGCGCAAGAGTTTGAGGTTGCTGTGAGCTATGACAACACAGCATCCTACCCAAGGTGACAGAGTAACACTCTGTCTTTAAAACAAACAAAAAAACAGTCGTTAAACAGACATTTCTCCAAAAACAGTGATGCATAATTTGTCACTGAACACATAGAAACACCGTGAGTCCTTATGGAAAAGTAAATCTAAACCAAATGGAGAAAGTAACTTACACCCAGGGTAGAAACAATTAGACAATGATAACAAGCATTGATAAGGATGTGGAGAAATCACATCGCAAAGAATCGGGAGCAGAGAGGGGAGGAGGGGGGTTGGGGTGCTCCCACTTCATGGGCACAATGTACAGATGTGTGGCTCATTTTGGGGGGTCTGAGACATAACCTAACAAATTCAAATATTGAGACCTGGTTGTAAAAAAACAAAAAAGAATTTAAAACAGGTCACTGCTCTTAAAAACGGTTTGGTAATTCCTCCAAATGTTAAACACAGGGTTGCCTAGGACCCAACAATCCCTCCCCTCAGTGTACCCACAAGAGAAAAGAAAATGTATGCTCAGGCTCCGTGCCTGCAGCTCCGTGAGTAGGCACCAGCCACATACACCAAAGCTGGATGGGTTAAAGCCCTGCCTGGGCCTGCTAAACAAGGACAACTGCAACCCAAAATAGCCAGACCAAAAATAGCCAGATGTTGTGGTCGTGTAGTCCCAGCTACTTGGAAGGCTGAGGCAAGAGAATTGTTTAAACCCAAGAGTTTGAGGTTGCTGTGAGTTGTGATGCCACAGCACTCTACCCAGGGTGACATAGTGAGACTCTGTCCCAAAAAACAAACAAAAAAATAACAAAACAAAACAAAAAGAAAGAAAGAAAAGAAAATGTGTGTCCACATAAAATTGTGTGCACAGGGGCAGCACCTGTGGCTCAAAGGAGTAGGGAGCTGCCCCATATACCAGAGGTGGGGGGTTCAAACCCACCCCCCACCCCCGCCAAAAAATTGCAAAAAAACCCAAAAAAGTTGTGTGCACAAATGTTCAAGTGGCATTGTTTTAAGAGGTTGAAAGAGGAAAAACAACGATAGTCCAGTGATGATGGATAAATGCAACATAATATATGCGTACCCTGCACAGAATGATAAAACAGGACTGGGAAGTAAAGAGGAAGAAAATTCGGATTCACACTAAAATAAGGATGAACTTGGAAGACATTGTGGTCGGTGAAAACATCACACACAAAAGGCCACCTGCCGTTTGATCCCATAACCATAGAAAGTCAAAGATGGTGTAAACTGTTCAAGACAGAAAGGAAATTTGTGATTTCCAGGGACTCAGAGGAAGAGGAAATTAGGAGGTAATGGGTTTGGGGAATCCTCTAAGGTGATAGAGATATTATAGGATTAAATAATGGTGTGGTTGCCCAACAAAGGGAATATACCAAACAAAAACAAAAACTGAATTGTATATATACACATACATTTTTTTGAGCTAAGAGATAACTCTTTTTGCTATGATGTAATTCACAATCTTCTATTGGAAAAAAAGAATGAATGATAAAATTTAAATAGGATTAGGACTTGTTCTGGGAAACTGTACATTCACTCATCTGATATTTACCCAGAGGATCGTCTTAGTTAAAATCATTTTTAGTTAAGATGATGGGTTGGGGCTCGGTGCCTGTGGCTCAAGCAGTTAAGGCACCAGCCACATACACCCGAGCTGGCCAGTTGGAATCCAGCACGGGCCTGCCAAAGAATGACAACTACAACCAAAAAGAATAGCTGGGCATTGTGCTGGGCGCCTGTAGTCCCAGCTACTTGGGAGGCAGAGGCAGGAGAATCACTTGAGTGCAGGAGTTGGAGGTAGGTTGCTGTGAGCTGCAATGCCATAGCACTCTACCCAGGGTGACAGCCTGTGGCTCTGAAAAAAAAAAAGAAAAAAAAGAAAAGAAAGAAAGAGAGAGAGAAAGAAAGAGAGAAAGCCAGCCAGGTGCTACAGCCAGCACCTGTAATCCCAAGGGCTTGGGAGGCTGAGGCAGCAGGATGCCCACAGCCGGAGCGTGAGGATGCAGTGAGCTATGATGCTACTGCACTCTGATCAGGGCATAGGGTAGAACTCTGTCTTGACAAAAAAAAAGAAAAAAAAAAAAAAGAAAGAAAGATAATGGGTTAGCAGCCAGGCATTCTGGTGGGTGCCTGTAATCCTAGGACTCTGGGAGGCCCAGCCCAGCGTACTGTGTGAGGTCATGAGTTCGAGGCCAGCCTGAGTAGAAATGAGATCCTCCCCTCTCTCTACTAAAAATAGAAAAAAGGAGCCAGCGTGTTGTTGGGGGGGGGGGGGCAAGAGATTGAGGTTGCTGTGAGCATTTTTTATTTTTTTTTGAGATAGCATCTTACTTCATTGCCCTCTGTAGGAAGCTGTGGCATCACAGCTCAGCTCACAGCAACCTCAAACTCCTGGGCTCAAACGATTCTCTTGTCTCAGTCCTGCCCAGTAGCTGGGACCACAGGTGCCCAGCACAACACCGGCCATTTTTAGAGACCAAGTCTGGCTCTGGCTCAGGCTGGTCTCAAAAATGGCTCAGGTGCTCCACCCACCTCGGCCTCCCAGAATGCTGAAATTATGAGTATGATGTACCTGTTCCTTTTTATTTAGTGGGCTTTCTACAAAGTTGACAATCCCATCTGTCTCCCAACTGCAAGGAAAACGACCCAGGCAGCAAAAGGCAGTAAAACACACAAAACACCACACAACAAAAGACATAGCTCAGTGTGCAGGGTGCCGCTCGCCAAAACAACAGCAACAACTGCAAAAAAAAAAAAAAAAAAAAAAAAGAAAGAAAGAAAGAAAGAAAAAGAAAAAGAAAAAAAAGGAAGAAGGGAAGGAAGGGGGAGAGAGAGACAGACAGAAGAAAAAGGAAAGGAAAAAAAAAAAAAAAAGAAAGAAAGAAAGAAACAGGAAAAAAAATCCCCTTGGAGTTGTGGCGGGAACCTGCAAGCCCAGCCAGCTGGGAGAGTGAAACAAATTAAAAAAAAAAAAAAAAAAAATACAAACCGTTCTATCTAAAAATAATAAAAAAAATACAAACCTGTCCTATCTCAAATTAATTTTAAAAAGTTATTATTTTTCTATCTAAAAGTGATAAATAAAAAATAAATTAATGCAACGTTTTCTTTTCTTTTTACTACGTACTGTTTAGGCTGAAGCCTGACAACTACTGCCCTACACAGAACTTAATAGCTTTTCTTTATCAACCATTAAGCAACCTCGCCAAAGCAAGGCCTCAAAAAATTAGTTCATGACTCAGTTGTTTCTCTCCAGGTAACAGCCACTCCCTTTACAATGAGGGTGTCTATTCATCCCAAGAGTTTCTACCTCAGAGATTTGTGCCAAAAATGCTGCAAACAAAAGATCTCATCCATAGTAAAAGCAAAAGTACATAAATTTGTTTTTCCATGGAAATAGTTGTACTGTCTTCAGTGAGTTATGGGTATGCAAATTAGCCCGAACTATGGTCCTTTGGACTCCGGAAGTACCTCGTCATCGCTGTGCCCTTTGGCCACCAGTAGGGGGCGGAGTGGAGCTTTGCTGCCTGGGATTTGAACACAGACCTGGTTACCCAGAGGCATTTTGAGCATGATTTGTTTTAAATACAAGAGTTTTCTAATAGTTGGGGGCAGTAAATGGCAAAGTAATGGATAATACAAATTCCAGATAGTGGCACCGTGGAGTGAGGGGTGTGATTGGGAGAAAGGGCCCATAAAGGGTTTCAAAAGTGTTGGCAATATCCTTAAACTAGAAGGAACATATCAGGGTTTTATTTTATTGCTTTTCTTTGAAGTATGCAAACAGAATATTCTTTTTTTTTTTTTTTTTTTTTGTTTGTGTGTGTGGAAGATATAATTAAATCCTTTATTTTGAATTAATTTTTAAAAATATATTATTATTATTATTATTACTATTATTTTGGAGACAGAGCTTCATTCTGTTACCCAGGCTAAACTGCCACAGGCATAGCCTAGTGTACGGCAACCTTAAATTCCTGGGCTCAAGCACTTCTGCCTCAGCCTCCCAGTGACACAGCACGTCACACAACCTGGATATTTTTTCTGTTTTTACTAGAGGTGGGGCCTCATTTTGCTGGGGCTGGTCTCAAACGTCTGAGGTCAATCAATCCACCTGCCCTGGGTCTCCTGTGGTGCTAGGATTACAGGCATGAGCCACCACGCCCAGACAGGATCCAAAATAATTTTGTCACCCCTGCCAAAATTTCCCTGTGCTATTGTATCTTTCATCCACTTATAGTCCCTTACAACTATGGGTCTGTCCTCCAACACTAGTCTTACCTTTTTATTGTTTTTTACTAAATCATAACTTTGTACAATGATGCATTTATGGGGTTCAGGGTCCTGCTTTGATCTACAACATGAAATGCTTACATTGAAGTAAGTAACACATCCATCACAATTATACTCATTTCTTAATAGTTTTGAAATGTACCGTTGCACCATGCATATTAGGTGAGGCCTCCCCAAATACCCTCCCTCCCCTCCCTCTCCTCTTCCCATTTACTTTCTGGACTATACTTATGTTTTGCCATTCGTATGAGTGTGTAGGTGATTATATATTGATTTCATAGTAGTATTAAGCACATTGCATACCTTTATATCCATTCTTGAGATACTTCACTAAGAAGAATATGTTCCAGCTCCATCCAGCTAAACATAAAAGGTGTGAAGTCTCCATCTTTTTTATGGGTGCATAGCATTCCATAGTGTATATATACCACAATTTTCTAATCCATTCATGGGTCCATGGGCACTTGGGCTGTTTCCATGTCTTGGCTATCATGAATTGGCCTGCAATAAACAGTCTGGTGCAAACGTCTTTGTTGTAAAATAATTTTTGATCAGCTGGGTGTATACCTAGTAGAGGATTTGCAGGGTCGAATGGCAGGTCTACTTTTAGTTCCTTGAATGTTCTCCAAACTTCTTTCCAAAAAGTTCATATTAGCTTGCATTCCCACCAGCAGTGCAGAAGTGTTCCCTTCTCTCCACATCCATGTCAACATCTGTAGTTTGGGGATGTTGTGCTGTGGGCTAATCTTACTGGAGTTAGATGATATCTCAAAGTGGTTTTGATTTGAATTTCTCTGATGATTTAGGATGATGAGCATTTTTTCATGTGTCTGTAGGCCATGCACCTGTCTTCATCAGAGAAGTTTCTGTTCAAGTCTCTTGCCCACATGGAAATGTGGTTATTTGTTCTTTTCTTGTTAATTAGTTTGAGTTCTCTGTAGATTCTAATTATCAAACCTTTGTCAGAAGCATAACCTGCAAATATCTTCTCCCATCCTGAAAGTTGTCTGCTTTACTTACTGTACTCTTGGCTATGCAAAAGCTTTTTAGTTTGAACAGATCCCAGTAATGGACTTTTGGTGTTGCTTCGATTGTCCAGGGGTGTGTGTGTGTGTGTGTGTGTGTGTGTGTGGGCGGGGAGTCCTCCTCATAAAATACCTTCCAGGCCAATTTATTCAAGTGTTTTCCCCGCACTCTCTTCTGGTATTTTTATAGTTTCATGTCTTAAGTTTAAATCATTTATCCAGTCAGAAACAATTTTTGTTAATGGTGACAGGTGTGGGTCCAGTTTCAGTCTTCTGCAGGTTGCCAGCCAGTTCACCCAGCACCACTTGTTAAATAGGGTGTCTTTCCCCCACTGAATACTTTTGATAGGCTTATCGAAGATCAAATGATGATAGGTAGCTGGGTTCATCTCTTGGTTCTCTATTCTGTTCCATAAATCTCCTCCCTGTTTTTGTGACAGTACCATGCTGTTTTGATCACTGCAGATTTATAGTATAGCCTCAAGTCTGGTAATGTGATACCTCCTGATTTGAGCAAAGAACAGATTATAACTGCTTCAAAAATGAATGAGATTTTGCATCTGTCTTCTTTAGAGAAGTTTCTCTTTAAGTCCCTTGCCCACCCTGAAATGGGGTCATGTGTTCTTTTCTTGCTAATAAATTTGAGTTCTCTGTGGATTCTGGTTATTAGACCCTTATCGGAGGTATGACCTGCAAATAT
>CAUYPK010051788.1:0-11916 GCA_963574355.1 Loris lydekkerianus | reverse complement strand
GCAGCCCATTGCCCTGTAGCCCATTGCCGTGCAGCCCATTGCCCTGTAGCCCATTGCCCTGTAGCCCATTGCCGTGCAGCCCATTGCCCTGTAGCCCATTGCCCTGTAGCCCATTGCCGTGTAGCCCATTGCCCTGTAGCCCATCGCCCTGTAGCCCATCGCCCTGTAGCCCATCGCCGTGTAGCCCATTGCCCTGTAGCCCATTGCCGTGTAGCCCATTGCCGTGCAGCCCATTGCCCTGTAGCCCATTTCTGTGCACCCCATTGCTGTGTACATTCTGCTGGGCACACCCTGTCAAAAGCCAAATCCAGGGTCTCCGTTGGGTGGGAAATAGACTTTACCTTCAGTGAGAAGAGAAAGTTACATGAGAAAGGGCATGAATGGGGGTAGACAGGAGGTAAGCATTTAAACCAAAATGTAATTCATAATGGCTTATAGCGGAATTTAGTCAGACGAGAGGAGCCGTGGGTCTGGAGGTGGGAAGTGCAGAATTGTTGAGGTGCATTTGGTTGAGTTGCAGTTAATTCATTAAATCCTGTAGAGCAGAGTGACTATAATAGCCCCCAGGACCAGATGCAGGAAGGTTAGGGACTAACAACAAACAACTTTTATTTTAGAATTTCACAGGGTCCAAGTCTAAATAAAAGAAGCTCAGGTTCTTACTCTCACTGTTAAGACTGCTGGAATCGTCATTGTAATGTTCTCTAGTGCCAGTGAGTATTCAAGTGAATTGAAAGAAAAATAAACTTGCTTGTGCTCCATAGATTACTCATTACTGGCAGTAAATGAAGCTGCCAAGTATGGCATACGGGGAAAAATCATTTAAAACTCTTCTTAGGTTTGAGGGAATGATAATTAAGAACCTTTCTGATGTCAGATGAAAACTCAATCATTCCAGACATTCCACTAAAAAGCCCATCTACTGTAGAAATAGCTATTGTCTGGAGTTCTGTCTCTGGCGGTGACTGAAAGTCATTCATCAGCTTATGCCCAGCTTGTTTTCACAAAGTGGTGGAATGTGTTGAAACACACAGTCCTCTTGTATCTCCTATTTAAAATCAAAATGTGAGTTTTTTTCATACCTGGCACTTCTTCCTACAAAGTCTAACTTTCCAGGTAACTCTGACTTTGATTACATATAGTAAATATATGTAAACACACATACACACGATTCATATGGAATTTGGATAACAGAGAACATTTATTCTATCAGGCTGAAAATGAGTTCTCAAAAATATTTTTCTGTGCAGCTAATCACACTATGGAATTTATGAGCTCACTGGAACTTAGGGACTGGAACAACAGATTTCGCTTGCTAAAATTTTAACCATCAAGTGAGACCTGAAGGTAAGAAGTTAGTTTAGTGAATCAAGGGTCGAACTTACAGTAGTTGTGCAGTGGAAAGAGCTTGTACAAAGAACTGTGCTGAGAAAACTGAGAGCGGTGCAGGATGGCCGGGATGAAGAGAGCATCTTAAGTCGCCACCCCTGCATCTGTAGGTGGAGATGAGCCCCAGACTGGATGGGGGGAAGTGAGATCAGTTGATGTGTACACGGCCCCAAGCCTTTTATCATAGAAACTCAGGGACATGATTGAGTTACTTTAAGTTGGGGGCTCTACATGATCAGGTTGATGTGTGTTAGGTTGTTTTTAAATATTGCATGATAGAATGTGAAATGGTTTGAATGAATTCTGTTTAGATGGATGTTACCGTGATCTTGGCCGAAGATGTTCAGAGTATAGACTAGAAGGAGGGGGTTGCAGAGAAGTGAAGATGTAAAAGTTATTTGAGTTCAGAACCACCGTGACCTGAGGATAGATTTTCTGTGGGATGAGGGAGAGTGCTGAGTGGAAACTAAGTCAGCATTCTACCTCAAGTAGCTAAACTCTGCTGATGATCGTTCACAGAGTGAGGGAACACGAGACGAGAAGCTCATTTTAAGAAAGGACTAGTTTAATTTTAGACTTCTGAAAGGAGATGTGCAATAGGCAATTAGGTGTATGGACAAAAATCTCGGAAAGAATGACGTGGTCTGGAGATATGGGAATCATCAGTATACAGATACTAATGTAAGTCACTGGAGGTGGGGGGATCATCCAGGGAGAAACTGTGGAATAAGAGAAGGAATACTAAGTTCTATAGGCAGATAGTGAAATAACAGGCAAAGGAAGAGTCATTTGCAAAAAAAGATTGGAAGAAAAGTCCAGAAAGAAAGAGGAAAACCAGGAGAATCCACAAATGAGTGCAGTAGAAAATAATACATCCTGCAAACGTGACTACTGACAGCTAAACATTTATTTGAGTCCTAGGTTGGGCTGGATACTGCATATGTGTAATTAATTTATAGAGTTCATTTAATTCTCATGGTAATTTTAGAAGCCATTATTAGTAATTCCTTTTCATGAAGGAAGCTGAGTAAGAGTTAAACAATTATTCCAAGGTCAAAAAAGTAGGAGATAATGGAGACAAATTTGACCACAGGAACTCTGATTCTAGAACTTTTTACAATGTTTTACAAGAATTGAGAATTCCAAATGAAACTGTATGCTAAAAAAATGCAGCCATGTAATTTATAGAAGCTTATAAAAGAAAAAAAATTGTGATTAAGTTAAAATAATACTACAAAATATTTTGAAAAATAGAATACCCATGTAGGTACATTTGAATGAAATAACCGATATTGCCTTGGAACTTAGATTGGAATTTAGGACTGGCAAAACTAATAATTTTATAATTAAAAATTAAGTACTTTTTAAAATACAAACTTTAAAAATAACATTTAAGGTATTGCTTAAAATATATACTATATAATGATATGATAATAATATAAATCCTGGGGGAGTTAAATGAGGTTGTATATATGGAGTCTATGACAAGGTATTAGATACCTGTTAGTTAAATACTATGACACTGCAGGTTTGACATCACATTGCAATATTATATGCTTTAAAAATGAATAAAAGTAACCCCCCAAAATGTGTGAAAGCAAAATATAGAGCACTTAAGCATTGTTATGTCCCTATGCACATATGTATATTTGTCCCATCCCTGTATATTACAGTTATATTTATGTTTATATTTAAAAACACATACAGGGTGGCCATAAAGTTCATGTGCAGTTTAAAATAGTGTGCAATTTTAAATTGGACACAAACTTTATGGCCACTTTGTATATTTAAATTCTATACCTAGAATGCTTTATCATGAAATTAGAATATAACTGTTATAAAACAATATCACATGCTTTACACTCCTAACCCATGTATATTCTCAGTCAGGAGAACAGATGCAAATAGATGCATTTCTTTAAGCAAATTAGAAAGCTAAAATATGTTAAATAAAATACTCCATTTTTATTCCTATAGAGTAGATGAAATATTGATTATATTTAATACAGATGTGATTGCAATAACCTTTCACAAGGTGGATACCAACTTATGGAACCAGTATTTCTGTTGGAGAAGGTTAGGGTTATGACCTATATTGCTATCATTATTTTTTAAGTGGCAGAGACAACCCTTCTTTCTGAGCAACCTGCCAGGAAGGCTGAGCATTCGTGAACAGGGTTTAGTGCCATATCAAATAAAATTTACATTGAAGGTTATTGCACATGAATTTAATGATATGCATAATTGTTATTCTGCTGCACGATAATTAGGCATGAACGTAAGCAGTTCTTGTAAATGATAGTAATTTTTGTGATTTTAGCACAGCCAAACCAAGCACAAGCAAAATGCATCTGACAAAATAACGAGTAATCTCAGGAGGTAAGAAGCTAAAGGAGGCCTGTGCTCCTCAGCAGAGTGGCCCTCACTCCGTCAGACTCTCAAAATGATCTCGTCTTAGGGGAAGGAAGGCAGGCAAAAAGGGACTTAGGAGAAAAATGTAAATAAGTGTAGAAGAGGAGAAAATTAAGAGTACAGACTGATTTGTGACCCTGTAAATGATATGTTGATGTACTAAGCCTTAGGATCTCAGAATGTGAGTCTATTTGTAAATAAGTTGTAGATGGAACTAGTTAGAATGAGGTCATGGTGAAGTAGGTGGACCCCCAATCCAGTGTGGCTCGTGTGGTAAGAAGACAGTCCTGTAAAGACAGGGACACGGGGAGAACACCATGTGCAGATGGAGGTAGCAAGTGCGGTTGGGCTGCCACCAGCCAAGGAATGCCTGGGGCTACCAGACGCACAGTGGTCAGGAGAGGAGCTGCCGCAGAGCCTGCAGAGGAGCAGGGCCCTGCCCACACCTCGCTTTTGGATTTCTTGCCTCCAGAATAGTGAGATGATAAATTTCCACTTTCTTAAATCACCAGTTTGTGGCCCTGTATGACAACAGCCCGAGGAAAGCAAGGCACTATTAGGTGAGTGCCTTCTGCTTGCCTAGGATTTCTTTAGATACTGGAGTTAGGCATTGCTGGCAAGATAGACAGTCCCTGCCCTGAAGGGGGTTGTCATCTAGGACTTGCTGTTCTTACTCCCATGGAAATTTGTGTTATATTGAAACTACTGTCAACTTTATTAAAAAAATTTGTTGCCGTGTCATTCTTTCTTCTAAAATAGTGAGATGGTAAAGACAGGCACATAATAACCTCTAAAAAAAAAATGCTCACTGAATAAAAAAAAAAAATGAAGTAATAAATTCAGGTTGGGGGTAAATGAAGAAAGACTTTTTATTGTTTAATGGATAAGTAAGGATAATGGAAGTGTGTCTCTGTGTGTGTGTTATATTTTAAAATAAGAAAATCTTTATATTTTGTATATTAGGAATAGGAACATATGTGAAGCATTTTCAACCACATATTTTATACTTTGTTGCTGCTTCTATTTCTCCCTTCCAGTGTGTTAGCAAGATATCATTTTCTCTTTGGTAATATTGTAAATTTTGTTGCCTTCAAATATTATTAGATTTTATAAGTTGTTTATTTCATGTAAAATGTACACCACCTTTTAACTTTTTATGAACTGTTTATGGATCTATAAAAGCCAAAAAAAATTTGTTTAAAAGAATTCATGTAATAAATGTGATATTCTGTGTCAACCAATATGAACTTTTAAATATGATATTCTAAGCAGAAATTAGAGGTTTTATAAACAGGTGTAGCAGGAAAAATAAATTTGTGATAAACTACCTTTTCCAAATATTATTCATATGGATTTAGCAAATCAAATTTAAAGATGAAGTATAATCATTTATTTACTATTTTTAAACTGTGGCATATTTGATCTGTTAATTCTTTCAGGAAACCAACCATGTCTCATTCATCTTTGAAATGTTGCTCCTTCCCCCATCTTTCTACCTCTCCCCTCCTTCTCTTTCATCCCCAAATCTTTGCAAAATATGTAGGGCATTGTATTGCTTTTGTTCTTCACCTGGTATTAAGAAGAAATGATGCCATTTGATATCTTTTTCTGTCACTTTTAACTTCAAACTGTAAAGGAATTCAGAGAACACTAATAATTCCATTCTTCCTGTACCTGACAAAGATAAAACACAAACTCCTAAGGTTACTGTTTTATTTTTTTTTTCTTTTCAGATTATGCCAGGTGTTTGCTAATATGCCTATTCCTCTTTTTAGAAGGAATTTTCTGAATCTAGCTTGTTTTTAGTCAGCATTTATTATGGGTAAAAAGTGGAATAATGCTTTGTGTACCCATAACTGCAATAGAAATTAGTGCCAATTACGACATTGTAACTTTTCACTGTTCCTGAATCAAAAGATACTCTTTGGTAATTGTGCTGCCCCCTGGTGATGAGTAGAGTAAGAAAATAGAGACATAAAATAAGTTTGTTAAAACTTATTATTCATTAATAATACAATTTCAACACAAAATCAAATAATTCAATTCAAAGTGTGCACCTGTAACTTAGATCTCTGATGTTACAGTGATTATTTGGCCTACTTTATAATTGGAAAGAAGAAAGAAGAAAGATAAATCACACAGAAGAGACAATAAATCTGAAAAGATTAAGTATTTTGCTTCCTCACAATTGCAAATTTGAGGAAATTTTGTGGAACCTCAGTTTAGAAAGGAAGTTCCTCCACTAAGGGTAACTGGTAACCTTGGAACAGATGACAGCAAAACAAAACTTTACAATGTTTCTCAAACCAACACAATTTTATTTTAGTTTCTTTGATTTTATTTCTATGATGTCTTATACCCTGAAGGAGATTTTCAATACATATGCTCTCAATGTATTTATTTCTGCTTGAGAAGATGTTTCTTTTCTTTATTTCTTAGATGTTTACAAAGAGATTTTTAGAGCTGTGTACTATGGCAGATAGAGAACAGTTTGTAAGTGCCTCATCTGTGTTTCTAAGTTGCATTCTTTGAGTTTAGTCACGTTTACTTTAGGATATGACACTCCTCAGTTGATTTCCCATTACTGAACACTACTTAGAGGCTCTCTAGGTGATTATTAATCTAGAATTTTAGAATCTGATCTTATAGATCTTATTTAACAAATAACTCTGGATTAAGTCTTCACATATAGTATGAAGAAATTTAAATTATTGGACAATTGTATTATATCATATATACTTGAGTATAAGCCGAGTTTTTTCCGGCACAAAATTTGTGGTGAGTTCGGGTTTTTCAGCACAAATTTTGTGCCAAAAAAACTCGGCTTATACTCGAGTATATAGGGTAATTCTTGTTGTGAAAGTGTAACAACAAAAAAGACTTGTTTATACCAACTGATTTTTTTCTAGGCATTCCTTTCCTCTATCTTAACCCAGTATCAATTTTATTCTATTTTAACCAATGCCTTCTTGGAGAGATCCTCTGGTTTTGAGGAATAACTAGAATGGGGAAGAGAATTCTGGCACTATTCTGCTACTACAGTTACAAATTTATTGAGAGAAAAAACCTAGAGATGTGCACAGACATCACTGTACACACAGATCTTGTGTTTGTGCACAGTTCATTAAATAAACATTAGAGTGCATGCTTACGGTAGTTAGAGACTTCTCTGCAAAAGGCCCCTTAGCTGTTCAGAAATGAATAGTCAGTGTCCCTGAGGAGTTTATGTAATGCTGGCCTTGCTATGGAATTTCAGTGCTTCAGAGCCAGTGCAACGCAAAATTAATGCAAGTTATAGTCCACAGGTGACATATGGCCCTCTGGTGTGCTGACTTTTCAAAGAAGAAAGAATAGTATGTATTTTCAAATGAAGAGCACTTCCTGAGCTGAGGATTGTTTTCCTACTAACTTAGCGCCATGTGCTCCTGGAGTTATATTGTCAACAACACGGCACTCATGCACTTGGCTATTCTGTGTTGAGTCTGAAAACAGGGTGAAATTGGCAAAAGACAGAGAATGTGATAAAAACCAGCAAAGCAGTTCCCAGTCAGTGCCATCAGAATAACAGACCTGGGAGGATTGCATATGATTAAGGAGCCTAGTCTAGAAATTTAACTGGAACATTGAATGATAATTTCTTACCTCAGCCAAATTCTTGGGTGGAGAGCTGGCGACACTGGCCCCGGCAGAGTCAACCAAGGTTAGGGTTAGGGTTAGGCATAAGTTGGCTGTGCCCCTTGGGGCTTTGAAGGGACAGGGATTGTTGACTGAGAACAAGTTTATTGGCTCTGGGCTAGAGAAGAATCAAATCTTAGGGTTTTCCAATGTGATGATGAGAAAGGGGGGCCCTAGTGAAGCTTGAGCAGTAAGGCAAGAGGTAATTATATGCCAGAGAGTTCTGAGACAGACTGAAAGAAAAAAATAAGAAGAAAAGTATGTGAAAGCACAAAAGAAAGAGCTCCAGTGGCTTTTCTTTATTTCACACCATCTGCACAGCTTAGGGCTCAGGGGGCAAGGCCAAGGCTGTGTGCTTGGCTGTTGAATTTCAGGTGAAAGCTGCATTAGGTAGCAAGTTGTGGCGTGAGTGGACTGGGTGACTCTAAAGTTAATGGGTTTCTAGCAGTTTCTTACTTTATCTCAGGAAGTCCGTATGGCAATACAGAAAGAGATTCAGGGTCATTTTTGAAAATTGTCTTCTATTCTCTTTAGTTTTTTTAGGGAAAGGTGATTCTAGGACAGCATGTGAAATACTTTTTGTACTGGAAAAGGGCTAATTATATACAGAAACCTGAAATTTATAACAATTGGTACCAAAATACCATTCATTGAAGAATATGATGGTATAACCATGGGGTAAAAGGAGCCCTGATAGCAGATGAATGAACAGCAGTTAAGTAAGCACTAGTCTAGTGATAGCTATGAAATGAAAGTATCATCTAAGCTTTGAGTCAGCAGACTGTGGCTTGAGAAAAACCTTCTTGAAAAACTTTCTATATAGTGTCTGATTTCCAACTTCATTATCATTGTTTTTCTTGTTGTAATGTTTATGTTACTTTTATTTTTATTGTTTTTGAGACAGAGCCATACCCCGTTGTGCTAGCTGGAGTATGATGGTATCAGCCTAGCTCATGGTAACCTCAAATTCCTGGATTCAAGTGAACCTCAGCCTCCTGAGTAGCTGAGACTACATGCACCTGCCACAGCACATGGCTATTTTTTTTTTTTCTTCTATTTTTAGTAGGGTCAGGGTTTTCCTCTTACTGAGGCTGATCTCAAACTCCTGACCTTAAGGGATCTTCCTGCCTCAATTACTAAAATGCAAGGATTATAGATGGGATCTACTATACCTGGTCTTGCTCTAATGTTTAAACTTAACATATATGAGCAATGGAAATATTTACATAGGTACCTTTTTAAAAGCACTGTAAAAGTTTTGATATATGCTTACAAAACCCAAATACCTTAAATTTATAGGCGGTTCCACATTTAAATGCATATAAGACTTTTTAAAATTTCACGAAAGTGGTTTATGAGTGTGTGATATCAACTGTTAAGCAGTTAAAGATAAATACTAAGACTACAAATTATAAAGAAAAATTCTGGGTTTAAGATAAGTTAGATCTAGTGTCTTTTTGCCTCTTAATTTTATTATCATTATCTGCTCTGACTAGATTTAAAAGTATAAACATTTGTAGCACTGTAAACAGGGGCACGATAGCAGACCTCCCCAGTCAGAAATGATTAAAGAAAAAAGCCCCAGAATCCTAGTTCCTTATGATCTAGCTTATCATTTAAGGGAAAATTAAGGCTCATATAGTAGAAAACAAAAATAAAATAATCATGCAAATTAAAGTAGAATGAATCTTTGTGTACAAATTATAAATTGTATGGAGATGTAAATCGAGTAATTTATTAAAACAGTTTCTGAAAGAATAAAAATATTTAGATAAATGTTGAAGATAATGATAAATGTGAATTTTGTCAAAGACTTTTTTTGATGTGATCAATGTGAGATCAAAAGTATGAATTAAAAAATAATAATAGGAAAAGCTGTGGGTGGGTTGACTAATGCATGTCAATAAAACATCTTTTGATTATTTTGGAGATTTAGAAAAAATAAGTTTGGATAAAGGATGAATGGATATTTCCAATTCACAGAAAATCTTGAGTACCAGACAAGTGCCTAGGGTTTGATTCAATAGTTACTGAAGAGTTAGTAATACTTAACACTATTTTCAAAGAGCTAAATCTTATGGGTACTAATGGGAGTAAAACATAACATTTGAGAATTTATATTTATTGTAAAATAAAAACATTTGAGAAAATAATTTGTATGCATCAACCAGAATCCTGTGAGTAGTCTCTCCAAGTCTCCCCACAGTTTCAATGGTGGGTGGCCAAATTCATTTTCTACCCATAGTCTATCTCTAGTTAAATTTCCTACATCTAATTAACTTATATTTGAACAAAGTGAAAAGAGGAAAGGGCTTATAATAGAATCAGTGGAAGATTTCATTCATTTCCCTTTTTTCTATGGTATAAGAAAAAAATCAATCTGTTTTTACTTAACCCATTTATACTAATCCTTCTGTATGAGTTCTTAATAATGCACTAAGGTAAAGCTACCTAGTATATGTGGGAATTTTATCATTTTATTTTAATTTATGAAAAACATCTGTCAGAAGTTCCTCTTTTTTCCAAGATACCCAAAGTTTTAATTCTTGCAATTAATCTAATAATTTTGGTTCTTATAACCATCTCTTAGATAATGTAGTATCAAAAAAGTTTATATTAATAAAACTTAATAAACTAAATAATACAGTACTTCTTAAATGTTATTAACTATAATAATAGCTGTAATAATATTCTAACCCACTGACACTAAATTATTGAACATTTGTTAGTTGTGACTGCAGGTGTGAAAATATTTGAGCAAATATGATATCTGAAATCTAAATTTACAAAACAGTTAAATTACAAGGTAATTATTTTTATTAAAAAAAGATTATTTACAAATGATTTTCATCAGGCTCTTTCAAAGCTTTAAAAGACAAGTTTCAGTAGAAAACCACTTGAAATACATAATTTGATTCAAAATTGTCAGGATTGTCTTTATCATGTAACTAACATTGGGTAAGTGTATGGTAACATATGATACGTGATTTTGTTAAACTGACTTAAACAACTTCCCTTTTAACTAGCTGCATTTAACTTCCTTTAACTAGGGGTTGAAAAATAATAAAGATGTCCCTAAAGATCTTTCCAATTACATAAGCGACTAGTGTTATTTAGCCAAATGTTCTTAAACACCCATGCCAAGTTCTGTAATATAGTTTTTCTGCTGGCAGCTCACCGTTATGCCTGAGAGTTCTTTCTATGGAGCTGGGCAGTTTTAGGAAAGCCTTTGTTGGAAAAAGAGCCTCTAGTTGTATAAATACAGGCTAAGGAGAGAGTTTCATTCCTTAATGAAAGTGATGATTCAGTCCTAGAAGTTAAGTCAGTCCTTTCCCTGACTACCTGTTTGACCCTCATGGAGTCCTTTAGCTTATCTTGAATGCTGTTTTCTCATCTACATGTATAAACTGGACTTGATAATCTATAAGGATCTTTGAGGTTTTAACACTCTAAGCATCAAAGGTAACGTTTTTGTTATATTAATGTATGAACTAGAAACTCTTGCCAGAACTTCAACACTTCAGTAGCCAACCATCCATTTACTAAATATTTATTAAGTGCTTACTCCGGGTCAAGTGCTTCTAAATGTTATAAATTTGGCAGTGAACGAGTTGAATCTCTGCCCTCATAGAGCTTACATTCTAAATGAAGATATAATTAATATATCAGGTGGTGATAGTGATGAAAGTGTATTGTGTTGGAACATCTTTACTCAAAGTATCACACACAGTCCAAGGCTAGTCTATTACTGGTCTATAAAATAAATCCACAAACTGATTATCAGCATTTAGAAACTCTTACAGCAGTGTTTAAAGATAAGTAAAATGAGAAAGCTAAACGTCCTAGGAAATTATTTGAGAAAAGTAGCAGAGGCACAGATGGTATCATGGTCTTGAAGGTCTAGATAAAATCTTTTTACTTTATTCTGATCATTATGACAAAGAATTGGAGATATGTGAACAAAGGACATAAATGATCTGATTTAAAGGTAAAATGACAGGTAGTATAGAATTGTTTTATATCTGCTGTAAAACAGACTCTAGAAAGGCAGAGGCATCAGATGAGAATTGAAATATTCAGATAGGGACTCTGGTGACTTGAAATAGAGATGGTCTGGAGGCTGACCACATTCTGAAAGTACAGCTGGCAGATTTGTGTGTAGCTTTGATGACAGGTTTATAAAAAGACAGGAAAGTTCACTGATTAATTTTTTGCCTCATTAACTGAATTAAAAGAGTCTCATTATTAAGCTGAGATTGGAGGTTGAAGGAAATTGGAGTGAAGGAGTGAGTAAACCTTTTTGAAAAACCTTTCTATTAAGAAAGAAAGAAGAGAGGGAGAGGGGGAGGAAGGGAGGGAGGGAGGAAGGGAGAAAGGGAGGGAGAGAGGGACAAAGGGAGGAAGGGAAGAAGGGAGGGAGAAAGGGAAGAAGGGAGAGAG
>CAUYPK010051787.1:0-29264 GCA_963574355.1 Loris lydekkerianus | reverse complement strand
GAACCCCACACACACGATTTCGTGCGCCATATTTGGTTTTGTTTTTTTTCTTTGTTTTTTTTTTTTTTTTTTTTTTTTTTTTTTTTTTTTTTTTTTTTTGAGACAGAGTCTCACTATGTCCCCCTTGGTAGAGTGCCATGGCATCACAGCTCACAGCAACCTCAAACTCTTGGGCTTAAGCAATTCTCTTGCCTCAGCCTCCCAAGTAGCTGGGACTACAGGCACCTGCCACAACACCCAGCTATTTTTTTTTAGAGACAAGGTCTTGCTCTGGCTCAGGCTGGTCTCAAACCCATGAGCTCAGGCAATCCACCCGCCGCAGCCTCCCAGGGTACTGGGATTACAGGCGTGAGCCACCGCGCCCAGCCCTATTCTTGACTTTTCCATTGGGATGTCTCACTGAGTTTAAGACATCTGAGACTGAACTCCTGCTTATCTCTTCAGAACTGGCTTCCACCACCTCACATTCCCCACCCACCCCAAATCCCAAACAAGCAGCATCCAAACTGGCTCAAGCTGAAAACATGGGCATTACTCCTAATGAATGGTGCTCGTTCTCTCCACTTCTATTCAATCTAGCACTAAGTCCTATTACAAACCATGTGTCAAGTCCACCTCCTTCTCCCCTGCCACCTATACCCACTCACCTTTGCTACCATCATCTCTCACCCAAACCACCACAATAGCTTCCTTTTGCTTTTTCTTCCCCCCTCGAGTCCCCTTTCAGTGACTTTCTATCAGATTAAGAGTAAAATCCATTCTACATAAAATGACATAAAAGGCCCTGCTAGATCTAGCCTTTGCCCATTTCTCTAACTCCATCGCATATCATTCTACCTCATTCTTACTGCGAATGAATGAATGAAGGCAACAGAGCGCAAATGTAGCTGTCTTGACAACACTTTCTTTATTGACTGCCTTCCTTTCCTTATCTCATTTCCCAAACCTTTATTGATGCTCCCTCTACCGCTTAAATCAGTGTTTTTCAACCTTTAAAAAAATCTCACAGCATATTTGAACCTATAGTTAAACTTTCGTGGCACACTTAAATTATGTTGATCAGAGAAAGAGTGAAAAAAAAAGAATATATTCACTGTGCTTTGAACTTCTTTCAAAAATAATTAATGATCTTAAAAAATGTTCATGGCACACCTAAGATCCTCTTGTGGCACACCACTAGACAGAAAATCACTGTCCTAAATAAACCACTTGCATGCAAATCCTGTCTCATGGTCTGCTTCTGGGGGAGCCCAAAATAAGACACTCCCCATCCCCAAGCTCCACATAACTCCCGAGCTTAGAAGATAAGTGAGAGAAATAGAGGAAGCCATGGAAAAATCCCAAGTTTTGCCTGATGTTCACTACTATCCCTACCAGTCACGGCCTGGGAAATTTGAAGACTCATCAACACACACCGATAGGGCAGAGCTTGATACCCTGGGCTGGTTTTTTACTGGACTCTTTAACCCCAACACATCTGGGAAGGTGAGCAGTCTTGGGCTATCTCTCAGCCTGTTGGACTGGGAATGTATTTCTTTAAAATAGGTGGGAACCTAGAATTAATTTTAATTGGCCAGGTACAACAAATGGGCTACTCTGGGAGATATGATAAAAACAAAACAAAAATCAATAGCAGTAACAACAGCAAAACCTTCGTGGCTAGACCTTGTTATCCTTATTTAGAAAAACTTTTTTTTCCCATTTGCATGGCAATATTTATTTATTTATTTATTTATTGACATTTTATAAATTTAATTGCAAGAAAATGCAAACCCTACTAATAATAAATCCAAAAACTACCTTAAAAAGAAATTTATGATGAATACACATTAATGAGTGAACATGGTTGATAAACAATTCTTATAGATCAAAAATCAGCAACATTGGTCTGAAGTTTGGGCTTGTTGGAAGATGGCCTTTCATCTCAGAAATCCCACTGGGTTTTGAAGTGAACCTGGATTTGCTGGGCAGACCTTCAGGGATCCAGTCTTTGGCACAGTCATTTCATCCTTTATATAATTGATTACAGAACTTTCTCAATCTTTTGTGATTTTATAAGCTTGACATTATCTCATTAAACCTATTGGCATCTTCATGCCTTTCATATTTGCCCTAGTACATTGACAGCTACACAACAGGTCAATAGTTGAAATAGGCAAAGCATAATACCCATTAGAATATGAGTCACCACTCACAATATGCCTTGGTCAAAGTCCTTTGTCTCCTAAGAAACTGTGTTTCAGAGAAAATAAAAATGAGAAACTTGGTTTTCCCCAGTACTTATTTCTCTCTCTCTGAAATTTTATGGCTTCTCAAAGCATCTCACATTGGTTCTATCTGATCTTTGTCCACAGATGACTATCATCAGAAATTTCACAAAAAAGCCATAAGATAAAAAAGACAGTTTCTAGCCACAAAATCTAGTATCTATTTAACTCACAACCTACTATTCTCTATTCATTATTTGCTAAAAATGTTTCTACAGAGATGTCTGTAATCATGACAGCTATCTGACCGAGAGAGAGAATTATCCCAATTTACAGTCTAGAAAACCGAGCCTTTTTGTGCTTCATAACATTCACAAATGTCTCATAGTTATTTACCTACAAGCCTAAAGTATTACCGTAAACAAATCTATATCATTGTTGCTACAGAGGCTAAAAAATGCACTTGACAATATTTAACAAATCTTTGCACTGTAGCATATTGCCTGTTTCTAGATCATTCTGACCCTTTTCAGGCCAAAGATCTCTTTGACTTCTTTAAAAAGCTTCTAGGAAGAGCTCAAATTCTCAGGGGCAGATTCTCAGGACACCACTGTCATCTTCTCCTGGCAGCTCAAGAAGGAAAAATGGTCGAAATGGCTCCAGCGAGGAGACAGGACTGTATATATAAATGAGGGCATCATTTCCAACATCAAAAAACTGGATTTCTTCCATCTCAACATCCAGGAAAATTCCCACACGCTCAAGTCCAGGGCTTGCAGGGATCCTACTTTCTGGGATGAAGTTGGCACAGATTACTCCTGCCTTCATGCTGATGGCCCAGAAGCCGTGCTCAGAGGAGAAATCCCTCTGCCGTCTGTCAACCGAATCCTTGCAGACACCCAGAAACCACTCCTTCACCTCTCCCACGTCCACCTCCCAGTAGTGTCGGCCAGTGGAGAAGCTGGGTCTACCCAGGACACAGGCCAAGTAGGTGAATCTCCTGGGATCTTCCAGCATGTCCTGATGGCTCTTTGCATGCTGGATGCTGCTTAGGTCCTCGGAGATGGCAAGAAGGGAACTGGCAGTGGCTGTATCCAGGTTCATATCTTCCCGGAACCGCTGGAGCTCATGGCTCACGTGCAGCGTATGTTCCAGGAGGGCCCCAGCTGCTTGAGAAGGGTCAGCCTTCTCATCTGCCATTCTAACTTGGGAGGTTCGTCTATCAATCTTCGGCACATGGGGCAGATCATTTTCAAACCCACCCTTTCTGATACCCAAGTTTGGATGCAATCCAAACAGAAGATGTGCCCACAAGACAAGGAGATGGGATTGTGGAACAAATCCAGACAAACTGAGCAGGTCACCTCTGCATACAGACTTTTGGCCATGGTCCCCGGGGGTCACTCCTTGGCAGGCAACTGAACTGAAATAATGCTTTATGTGCTTCTTGGAAGTTCTTAGAAATCTTCAATACACAATCTATCCTCAATATCAGGACGTAGTTGTCTGCAGACTTCCAGATCATGTGCTTGCTGGAACCAAAGCTTCTCCTTATGGGAGCTGAGCCCAGCTGGGTCTTTAACAGGATCTGGGAGTGAAGTCACACCCCTAATCTGTACTTCTTTAAAAGTCACCTTGAGTAGATTTCCAGTAGAGGACTTGGAGATCCCAAGGCTGCAGCTCTTCGGCTCCTGGCTGGTTGGCTCTCTGCACAGCAATATTTAAATATATTTAAACATCAGCAAAAGAGGTTTAACTTCTCAATTTCTCTTGGAGAATATCATGAAGTTTCCTGGAACCTGACCATAAACAAGCATACTAAGAATTCTGGCTCAGTATATTTTTGCAGAAAATAAGGAATTCTATGAAGAAATACTACACTACTTACACAATCCCCAGAATGTTTTTAAATTAACTTCAGCTGTGGAGACAGCGATTTTCTGATTAATGTGATCGATGTAGACAGCAAGATATATAATTCATTAAAGAAACTTTGGGCAATTCAGCGTTTAGCTCAGATTCCCACAGTTTGGGGGCTCCTGGCCGCAGAGACTTGCTCACCTACATTGACACCTCCCTGCCTCAGACCAGTTTTCCTGATCCTCATGTATGCCAAACAGTGTTTAGGATGAGACATCTGAGGGATGTGAGAGAGAGACACAGACACAGAAGCTGGACAGTCCATCTAGACCTTCCAAAGTGGCAGAGGATGTTGGAGGGATCAGTTCAGTCCAAAATTAGGCATTCTCTTTCTAAGTTGATAAATTTCTCTTTATCACTCCAGTTTTCTCAGGTTCCATGGGGCTGTGTCAATCTAGCCCAATGCATAGATGATCTGGTATCTTTTACATTCCAATGATTGATACTATGCCTTAACGATTCATATTTGATATTCCAGAATGTACTGGCTGAATTTTATACATATAAACAACTACATGTTTCACAAATGTGAAACTAAATGCAGTTCATATTGATAGGTTTGTAAGTCTTTTTTGTATTAATAGATTCACATAGAAGGGAAAAAAACAATGTGTACTAGACTTTAGGAAAAGAAATGGCTCTGGAAATACTACTGCGTTGATCAGAATAGGCTATAGTCTTAAATTCTCTCCAAATCTCAGTGACTGAACACAGTGATAAACATAGTAAAAGTTTATTTTTTTTCCCTGCCTCATAGTCCAAGGTATGTTTGAGAGACTCTGGAGCATGCCTCTGGCCCAGCCTCTATCCGTCCTGAGATGCCCACTTCTCCCTCCAGGTATGAATACTCTTTATTCAAGGGCTGATGGAAAAGGAGCATATGGAGAATCCTGTGGGAGGCTTTGTGAGTCAGGCTCGGAGGTTGCCCACCTCCTGTCCACACACATTCCATTGGCCAAAACTAGTCACGTGGCCTTAACTAATTGGCAGCTGGGAAACATGGCCTTAGTTTTGTGCCCAGGAGATACAGATTTGGTGAGCATGTAACTTTCTCTTCCACATTTGTTGAATTGCAACATATGAAAACACAGCTAGGTGGTCTTTTGTAACGTATAAAAATGGTGATTTCATATGGTTTAGCCTAATAGTTTATGTCCCTTATCCAGAGTACTCACAACCAGGTATTAAAGGGAAAGCATTATCGAATTATTGATAGGAAAGCTAATGAGTGGGCCTGGAATTAGAGCAAAGGGAAGGTATGTGTAGCAGGAGAGGATCCTGGGAAAGGAATCTGAATCATTTGTTAACATTAACTTGAAACAGTTCTCAAGAACTGTGTAGAAACTGAAAGTTAAAGCTTTTTTAGAGCAGTTTTTTAAAAAATGTTATAAGATAATGTGCTATTATTGTCAATATCCTGCTTCCCTGTACTGGATTCCTTTGTCCCCTGGCTCATATTATTTCAACTTAAAAAACAATGTATATATTAATAATTAATTTTCTTTTTACCCATAATTTTAAATAGGTGCATATGTTCATTTTCAAAAAGAAATTGGCAAGCATAGAATATAGAACTGGATTCTTGATGGAATAAATCAATTTCTTCTGACATCTAGAAATAAGCAAGTTACCGTATATACTCGAGTATAAGCTGAGTTTTTCCGGCACAAAATTTGTGCCGAAAATCCTGAACTTGGCACAAATTTTGTGCCTAAAAAACTCGGCTTATACTCGAGTATATAGGTAATAATTACTAATTCAATAATAATTTTTCCTCTTTAAACTATGTTTCCATTTTTTATGACCAGAGGTAGAATTTGACCAGTAAAATCCCAATTTGAAGCTATCTCACAAAGTTGGATGAATACATGGGCCTCACACCGATTAAGTCCAAAAGCATGTTCCTCATTCATGAACTCACATGTTTCTCTGATGGTTTTTCCTACAGTGTCATTTCATGCAGCTTGGTCTCTTTCAGGAAATATGCACAAAACATGTCGTTGCATCCACATAGCAACTGGAGGTTGAATGATGTTTTCAGATTTGTATAGTTGTCTGAATAGCAAAATCCATCTGTAGTTCTCAATCATGAGTTGAGTTGATTCTTAAACAACTATTGCTTCCATTTTTTACACAAATGACAATAAGGCTAGATCTCATGGAAAATTTCTCATATCTTCCAACAGAGCTGTGATACTAAGATGCATTTATGACTAGGAAAGGAATTCCTTTAAATGGATGCTTCATTACAAATTTTTGCTGGCCCAAGTGTTAGTTATTAACATTTTGGAGAGCTTTATAAGAGGCACTTTATACAACGTCAAAAATGATGACTTGGGGGAAATTAATACACCTCAGATTTCTCAGTTTCACCTTTTCACCTGAAGGCAAGCATATGAAAGCAATAAAGCTCAAGAAAAAGAGGATTTCTCTGGAGAACTGTGGTAATGTGCAAACAGTGTATGAATTTCATCTTCTGGTAACTTTCTCCCGTTAGTTAACCCCAGACGGTATACTTTACAATCCAAAATAATTGACTTTGACCAGTATGTAGGGAACAGGTTTGGTCACCTGTACCAAGGACCCTGGGCTGATTTCTAATTAGGCTTTTAAAAAGTGTCAGATTTCAACAAATCTCGAATTTGTTTTTGTGTGATTTCACATCTAACTGTTTTCAAAATCTTGTTGGAGCTTAGTGAGCTCAACCTACTTCTATGGGGGCTGTTTTATGTATCTCAAAGGCCTTGATACACCAATGGTTTGAAATCCTTTTATAACTCTCTGGAGCCTGCAGGATGGACAGAATGTTCTCCATGGACACAGATCCTTCCTTTCTGGCTCTTGCTCATCTTCCTACTCCCTCTTCACACACACCCCATTCCCTATGCTGCCCCCTCACTCCCCTACTCCTAAGACACCCCACTGTGTGTGCTCAAATTTGCAGGTTACCAACTTCCCATGTTCTTAGTAGCCCACCATTGGCAAAGCTGTTTTCTCCACCTGGAATGCCTTCCCCACTATACAGCCTCCTCCTATAAGTTCCACCAGTCACCAGAATTCATAAAGGGTCCCAAATTTTCCAGAAAACCCCTCACTCACCCATTGCAACCTAATCACTCCTTTGTCTTCCCCTACCTCTCGAAGACCTACCCTTCTGGTAGAGGTCATAGGTCAGAGTATAATTCTCTGTTTACTTACCTATCTTTGTCCCAAGACTGTAAGTTCTTTGTGGGCAGGAGCTACTCGCATATACCTCCTATAGTCCCAGTGCCTACTACAGTACCTGACATGTGTAGTGACCTAATTTGGGGTAGTGAAATGGATAGATGAATGGGTGAATAGTTTGGTGAAGTGTGTTTCTATCTGGATTCTAATATCAATGAAATACTCAGTTTTTCTTGGCCTTAGTTTCCCTATGTGTAAAATGATAGCTGGAACTGAATGGCATCTAAGGTCACTTTCCTTAAGGTGAAATTCTATGATCATCTCCCCTTCCAGCGAAAAATTCATTCCTATAAACATAAAAAAGTAAAGTTATAGGGAAACCGTGGCAGCTATGAGTGTGCCTTGCAACCTTCAACTGCAGGGGGCGTAATTGACTGAGGACTCCAACTACTCTGCTCTTGGAAATCTATCACCACTTTGAAGTGAGGCCACAACACCCACAGGCTGTTTCCACCAATGACCAAGCTCAGCAGGGATGCTGAGGCAGGCCCTTTTGTGGGAAACATGACTCTCCTTTGAAGGTTGACACATCTAATAATATTAATCCTACTACTGGAACTAATAGAAGCAATCAGGGAACATTTATTGTGCTGTCTGCTGTCACTGTTCAAAGCCCTTTCATTATCACGGATACCTTTAAGGTAAATACTTTTGTTTTCCACATTTTAGAAATGATATAACTGAGGCATAGAAAGGTGAAGTTACTTGCTGAAGGTCATAGAGTTAACATATAGCAAAGCCAGAATTCAAAACCAGGAAGGAGCCAGGCACATCGCTCACACCTGTAATCTCAGCGCTCTGGGATTGCTAGGCCAAGGCAGATGGATTGCTTGATCTCAGGAGTTCAAAACCAGCCTGAGCAAGAGCAAGACCCTGTCTCTAAAAGAAATAATAGCTGGGCATTGTGGCAGGTGCCTATAGTCCCAGCTACTTTGGAGGCTGAGGCAAGAGGATCATTTGAGCCCAGGAGTTTGAGATTGCTGTGAGGTATGACACTCTACCCAGGGCAACAGAATAAGACTCTGTCTCCAAAAAAACCAACCAACCAAACAAACAAACAACAACAAAAAAAAAAAAAAAAGGAAGGAAGGAGATCACAGTCCTAACCACCATGTCATGCAGCCTCTCAACACCCAAAGTTCATCCTGTTCTCTTTTTTTATTTTTATTTTTTATTATTAAATCATAGCTGTGTACATTAATGCGATCATGGGGTACCATACACTGGTTTGACACATCTTCATCACACTGGTTAACATAGCCTTCCTGACATTTTCTTATTGTGTTAAGACATTTACATTCTATTAATACATTTACTGAGTTTCACATATACCCTTGTAAGATGCACCGCACGTGTGATCCCACCACTCACCCTCCCTCCACCCAACACCCCTCTCCCGCCCCTCCCAGTTCCCCTTCCCCCTAGTCTTAGGTTATAACTGGGTTATAGCTTTCATGTGAAAGCCATAAATTAGTTTCATAATAGGGCTGAGTACATTGGATACTTTTTCTTCCATTCTTGAGATACTTTACTAATAAGAATATGTTCCAGCTCCATCCATGTAAACATGAAAGAGGTAAAGTCTCCATCTTTTTTTGCAGGCTGCATAATATTCCATGGTATACATATACCACAATTTATTAATCCATTCGTGGATCGATGGGCACTTAGGCTTTTTCCATAACTTAGCAATTATGAATTGGGCTGCAATAAACATTCTGGTACAAATATCTTTGTTATGATGTGATTTTTGGTCTTCTGGGTATATGCCTAGCAGAGGGATTATAGGAGATCTATTTTTAGATCTCTAAGTGTTCTCCAAACATCTTTCCAAAAGGAATGTATTAATTTGCATTCCCACCAGCAGTGTAGAAGTGTTCCCTTTTCTCCACATCCACGCCAACATCTCTGGTCTTGGGATTTTGTGATAATGGGCTAATCTTACTGGAGTTAGATGACATCTCAAAGTAGTTTTGATTTGCATTTCTCTAATGATTAAGGATAATGAGCATTTTTCATATGTCTGTAAGCCATGTGCCAGTCTTGTTCAGAGAAGTTTCTCTTCAAGTCCCTTGCCCAGCCTGTGATGGGATCACTTGTTCTTTTCTTGCTTATACGTTTGAGTTCTCTGTGAATTCTAGTTATCAAACCTTTGTTGGAGACAAAACCTGAAAATTTCTTCTCCCATTCTGAGGGCTGTTTGTTTTACGTACTGTGTTCTTGGCTCTGCAGAAGCTTTTTAATTTGATCAGGTCCCAGTAGTGTATTTTTAAAGCTGCTTCACTTGCCTGGAGGGTCCTCCTCATAAAATATTCACACAGACCATTTTCTTCAAGGGTTTTCCCTGCACTCTCTTCTAGTATTTTTATAGTTTCATGTCTTAATTTTAAATCTTTTATACAGTGAGAGTCTATCTTAGTTAATGGTGAAAGGTGTGGGTCCAGTTTCAGTCTTCTACAGGTCACCAGCCAGTTGACCCAGCATCATTTGTTAAATAGGGAATCTTTTCCCCACTGAATGTTTTTAATTCGCTTGTCAAAGATCAAATAACAGGAAGTAGCTGGGTTCATCTCTTGGTTCTCTATGCTGTTCCATAGATCTACCTCTCTGTTTTTATGCCAGTACCATCGTGTTTTGATCATTATCACTTTATAGTATAGTCTAAGGTCTGGTAGTGTGATTCCTCCTGCTTTATTTTTATTTCTGAGTAATGTCTTGGCTATTTGAGTTTTTTTCTGATTCCATATAATAAGAAGTGTTATTTTTTCCAAGTCTTTAATGTATGACAGTGGAGCTTTAATAGGGATTGCATTAACATTGTATATTGCTTTGGGTAGTATGGACATTTTAACAATGTTGATTCTTACCAGCCATGAGCATGATATGTTTTTCCATTTGTTAACTTTTTCAGCTATTTCTTTTCTTAGAGTTTCATAGTTCTCTTTATAGAGATCTTTCACGTCCTTCATAGGATAAACTTCTGAATATTTCATCTTTTTTGACACTACTGTGAATGGAATAGAGTCCTTGACTGTTTTTTCAGCTTGACTATTATTGGTATATATAAAGGCTACCGATTTATGAGTGTTGATTTTGAACCTGAGATGCTATTGTATTCTTTGATCACTTCTAAGAGCTTTGTAGTAGAATCCCTGGTGTTTTCCAGATATACAATCATATCATCTGCGAAGAGTGAAAGTTTGATCTCTTCTGACCCTATATGGATACCCTTGATTGCCTTTTCTTCCCTAATTGCAATGGCTAGACAATGGGCAACCTTCCCTGGTTCCTGGTCTGAATGGAAATGATCTCAGTTTAACTCCATTCAATAGGATATTGCCTGTGGGTTTGCTGTAGATGATTTCTATCAGTTTAAAAAATGTCCCCTCTATATCAATTTTCTTAAGTGTTCTGATCATGAAGAGATGCTAGATATTATCAAAAGCTTTTTCTGCATCAATTGAGAAAATTTTATATGGTGTTTGTTTTTTAATATGTTTATGTGCTGAATTATATTTATAGATTTACATATATTAAACCAGCCTTGAGACCCTGGGATAAAACCAACTTGGTCATGATGTATAATTTGTTTGATGTGTTGCTAGATTCTGTTTGTTAGGATCTTGTTGAATATTTTTGCATCTATATTCATTAGTGATATTAGTCTATAACATTCTTTTCTTGTTGGGCCTTTTCCTGGTTTGGGGATCAGGATGATGTTTGCTTCATAGAACGTGTTGGGTAGTCTTCCTTCTTTTTCTATATTTTGGAACAAGTTGTGTAATATAGGTACTAGTTCCCCTTTAAAGATTTGGTAGAATTCTGACATGAAGCCATCTTGTCCCAGGCTTTTCCTTTTAGGGAGATCTCGTATGGTTGATGCTATTTCAGAACTTAATATAGGCCTGTTCGAAATTTCCACTTGATTCTGGCTAAGTCATGGAAGATGATGTGCTTCCAAGTATTGATCAATTTCCTTCAGATTTTCATATTTCTGAGAATAAATTTTCTTATAATATCCATTAAGGATTTTTTTAATTTCTGAGGAGTCTGTTGTTATTTCATCTTTGTCATTTCTGATTGATAAAATTAAAGATTTTACTCTTTTTTTCCTGGTTAGGTTAGCCAAAGGTTTATCTATTTTGTTGACCTTTTTAAAAAATCAACTTTTTGATTTATTGATCTTTTGTATAATCCTTTTGTTTTCAATTTCATTTAATTCTGCTCTAATTTTGGTTATATCTTTCTTCTACTGAGTTTAGGGTTGAAATTTTCTTCCTTTTCCAGTTGCTTGAGATGCCCAATTAGGTTGTTAATTTCCTCTCTTTCCGTTCCCTTGAGGAAGTCTTGCAGTGCTATAAATTTCCTTTTAGGACTGCCTTTGCAGTATCCCAGAGGTTCTGATAATTCGTGTCTTCATTGTCCTTTTGTTCAACAATTTGGTAATTTCCTTCTTAATTTCATCTATGACCCAGCTATCATTCAGCATAAGATTATTTAACTTCCATGTTTTTGTATGAGTATGCAGATTCCTGTTTGTTCCTGAGTTCAACTTTTATTCTGTCGTGGTCCGAGAAGATGCAAGGAATAATTTCTATTCCTTTAAATTTACTGAGGTTAGACTTGTGACCTAAGATGTGATTGATTTTGGAGTATGTTCTCTAATGTTTGTTGGGATAAAGTGTTTTGTAGATGTCTGCTAAATCCAAATATTGGATGCTTAGGTTTAAATCTAAAATTTCTTTTCTTAGCTTCTTCTTGAAGGATCTATACAACACTGCCAAAGGAGTGTTAAAATCTCTGACTATTATGAAGTTGGAGGAAATCAAGTTGCTCATGTCTGTTAGAGTTTCTCTTATAATTGAGGTGCATTTTGGTTGAGTGTATAAATATTAATAATTAAAATCCATCATATTGAGTATTATCCTTAACAAATATGAAGTGACCATTCTTATCCTTCCTTATTTTTGTTGGTTTAAAGGCTATTGTATCTGCAAATAGAATTGCAATACCTGCTTTTTTTTGATTTCCATTTGCCCAAAATATGGACAATCATCCTTTCACCCTGAGTCTATATTTATCTTTTAAGGTAAGATGAGATTCTTGTATGTGGCAGATATCTGGCCTGAGTTTTTGTATCCAGTCGGCTAACCTGTGCCTCTTTAGAGGACAGTTTAAGCCATTCACATTAATGGAGAATATTGATAAGCCTGGTAAAATTTTGGGTATCAAGTTTTTCGAAAGTCCAGTGGACAGTTTTAATTTTTTCACCACTGTGAAAGTTTGGGTTTGATCAAAAGTTTCTGAGTGAGTTTACTTTTGTGTTAGAGGATTGTGCTGGTCATTATGGAGGATAGGTCTGAGAATATCCTGAAGAGCTGGTTTGTTTATGGCAAATTTCTTCAACATGTGTATGTCATTAAATTACTTAATTTCTCCATCATAAATAAAACTCAGTTTAGCTGGATACAAGATCCGGGGTTGAAAGTTATTTTGTTTTAGGAGATTAAAAGTCAATGACCACCTTCTTCTGGCTTGAAAGGTTTCAACATAGAGATCTGCAGTCATTCTAATATTCTTCCCATTGTAGGTTATGGTTTTCTTATGTCTGGCTGCTTTCAGAATTTTCTCCTTCATATTAACTTTAGTAAAGTTAATTATGATGTGTGTGGGGGAGGTCTTATTTGGGTTGAATTGTGCTGGGCTTCTGAAACTGTCTCCCAGTTGAATTTCAGAATCTCTTGGCATGTCTGGAAAATTCTCTTTCATAATTTCATGGAGATGAGCCTCTGTGCCTTGCAAGGCCACTTCATCACTTTCAGGAATTCCAATGAGGTGGATATTAGTCTTTTTTGAATTATCCCAGAGCTATCTGAGAGAATGTTTCATTTTTGCTCTCGATTTCTCTTCCTCTTTTAGAGTTTGGGAGTCTTCAAAAGCTTTGTCTTCAATGTCAGAAATCCTTTCTTCTGCTTTCTCCACTCTGTTACTGAGGGATTCTACTGTAGTTTTCAGATCTTTGAGGGCTGCAAATTCTTGCTTCAATGTGTCAAAATCTTTAGTGATCTTGTCTTTATATTCGTTGAATTCTTGAGACAACTTTTGAATTTCTCCTCGAATTTCCAATTCCCACTTTTCCTCCATTCTATTAATCTTGTTTGCAATCCAAACTCTGAACTCAATTTCTGACATGTTGGCCATCTGTTTATGAATGGGATCTTCAGTTACATCTGTCATATCTTTCCTTGCGAGGGGGGTTGATGTACTCTGGTTATTCATGTTACCAGAGCTTTTTGCAGATTTCACCCCATGATTATTTTACATGGTTTGACTAGATGAGTGGATAAAGAAAAGTTGGGTTGTGCTCGCTTTGGCAGCACATATACTAAAATTGGAACGATACAGAGAAGATTAGCATGGCCCCTACACAAGGATGACATGCAAATTCATGAAGCATTCCATATTTTTCTGTACTTTTTGAATTATTCAAAAATAATAAAGTTAGAAATAAAACATTAAAAAAAAAAAAAGAAAAGTGGGGTTCAGGGCTCCAGGAGTAGTGATTAAGCAGCCCTTTTCCCAAAAGCTGGAACTGGTGCCTGTATCTTTTCCCCTGGAGCTTTGCCAAGGATCTGTACAGTAGTACAGCCTGAGAAACTGGGGACCTGCTTGGTGTGGTGGGGCTAAGTGGCTCTGTCTTGTTTTCAGCTGGTCTCTGTCCAACCCTAGTGAATCAGTTACTCTGGATTAAAGTCTTAAATGTGTAGAAATACTATCAATTAAGTCACTCAGCCCCCCACAGGCAACAATTGGAAAAGGAAAATCAAACCTTCCTACAACCACATACCCAGGGTACCACTTGGATAGTCCTCAGGTGATTGGTCCAGTTAAGAGGTCCAAATCAATTGTTTCAGTCAGCACCTGTCTCAGGTGGCAAAGTTTAAAATGTCTCTGGCAACTAGATCACAGGGGTCTGCTGACAACTCAATTCAAATATGACTTGCTCTGGTGCTCTGTGAGGTCAAGAGGACCCACCCAGGAAATAGATTAGTCTAGGAAGGTTGATGCTTCCTTCCCCACCTTGCACCTCTGTCACACCCAGTCACTGATAACCCCACAGGGCTGTGACCCAGTTGCTTCCAGTGTGCAGATACTCCAGGGGTTTTCACCTGCCTGAATCACAGGGAGATCTATGTCTCCTCAGCCAGGCCACTGCTCTCTGCCACTCTCTGGCAGGGGAAGGTGAGGCCTGGCAACCCTGGGTGTTTGATGGAGGCTGGGGCTGTTCACTCAGTTCCAGCCCAGCCTCTGATTGATGTTACTGACAGAACAGAACAACTTTGCATTTTTTTTGTCCCATCTAAATTCTCTTGCAGAAGAGAAGCTGTTTTGAGTTCATAGAGCCTGTACCTCAGGCCCTGTCTTTGCTCCTGCCTGGTAGTTTGTATTTGCAGCACAGTTAGCTGTCAGTTCTAGCCCCTTACCCTCCTTGGTCTAGGCTGATGATCCCCCGAGGGTCAGATGCATCTTAGGCTCAGTAAAGCAGTCCTCTGGGTCAGCCCCACCCTGGGAATCTGCCAGCTCTGAGTGTGCGTTTTCTAGTCCCCATGCTCTGCCCAGGCCAGTACCGCCTCAGGTAAACCCTTTACTCATGGGGCCTGTGTTTCCATCACAGATCTTTTCTGTCAGTGGCTTCCACCAAAGAAGATGCCTGGCCTCCTCTGGTTGCCCAGAGAGACAGGGGGTGTGGCTCTGGAATATCCAGGGGTGAACCCTATTGTTGCCAAAAACAGCTGCTGTTCTGCGCCTCAGGGCACCGCTGCTCTGGTGTGCTTCTCTCTCTGCCGACTGTCCTCTCCTCACTCCTGTGCTGCAGAATCATCACTGGCCAGCAGCAGTCCATGCCCTGTCCACACCTCTCGAGATAATACCCAAGAATCTCGATTTCTGGGGGACAGTCTTCCAGACCTCAGAGTGAGAGTGGAGGGGATTGCTGAGTGCTCAGAATTGCAGGTAGAGAATATATATAGTTTTATACATTTTTATGCCTGGCAGGAGGGCGCCATGGCACCCTAGTAGGAGAAATAGGTCCAGTTTTTAGAGGGTCTCTCCTGTGGGATATAATGGGAGGACTTTTGAACTCTGCTCATTTGTTTATGGGGTACTCTGAGCCGTTCTCATGGGGGAGGGGACTCGTCTGCTTGGTGATGGATTTTGTACCTTTTGTTTGTATCCTTGGGGGTCACAACTCGCCTCTGCAGGGTTGACGTGCGTTCTTCAACCTTCTCTCTTGGCATAGATCTAATCCACCAGGTTACTTGCTAAATTTCTATCCTTTAACTCTCCTTCTGGATGAGAGCCTGTGTGGAAAGCTGGCTTCAGTCAGCCATCTTGTCTCTGCCCAATATCTAAGTATTTGACCCCCACCAAAATAGACTTAAACACTTCTATGAAAAAATACAACACAAAAAAATCTAGTTTTAAAAGGTTTAAATTGTCCAGAGTATATTCGCAATATGTTTCCTTTGATATGTGATTAATTATTTTGATCTGTTTTAAGTAAGTATTGGTTACATGTCTGGTCAAATCCAGCTTTCCAGTCAGAATGAAAAGGAAGCCTTAAAATTTAGATGTACAGTGCTCTCTACCTGCTAATTGCTACACTCAAACCCTTTTTAGATTCTCCTATGATGGCAAAGAAGATCAAATACAACATGAAAAAATGAATGAGTTTGGAGAAGCAGGACTTCCCAGTCAGTCATATTCAATACATGCCTAAAAACCCAAATTGCATTATTTGAAGATCTTACCTGGAATACAACGTTTCCATAGCATTTATATAATATTGAATATTAATATATATTAGATAACATACTGTAGGTTTAATAAAATTTTCCCTAAATCTAAGTTGAACCTTTTCAAAGAGGCATAAATACACTTAGTCTATTTATTTCACATTCAATATATCATGGGGTGTAAACTGAATATTCTGCATATCAAAAGTCTTCATTCCAAATAGATAACCTTATAACCAGCAATTCCATTTCTAGCATAGAATTTCGCATCGTGAAAACAAACATTGATATATCCAAAGATTTATATGCAATTAAGTTCATCATAGCCTTACTTACAGTAGCAAAACCAAGGGGGGGAGGGTGTAGGAATATATTCAACAATAGAATTTTGGTTGAATTAATTTGGTACTCTAAAAATAGAAAAGATAGGAAATTAATTAATACCACAAAACATCACAATATGAAAGGAAATAAGCAAGTCCAAAATAGTGTTTACATGAAGATATGAACAAAGAATTTATATCAAAATAGTAACAGATATTTATATACCTACAGCTAAAACATGGACCCAATTCAGTATCCAACAACATGTGAATGGATAAGAAAACGTGGTACAGTCATCTCTTGGTATAGTCATCTCAAGCCTAAAACCTACAAAGGCAACTACCATCAGATCTTAAAACTTAAAATAATCTTTGCTGATTTGATGCTGTGTCTTCCAGATTCACTGGGGCAACAGTCCCACTTTCATAATTCTTTGGGATGACAATCACCATCTGGCCCATTAGACAAAAATGAAGGCCCCACCTACACAGTCCTGATGGGCAGGGGTCCCACCCTTAGATACCCACAGGGTATCAGTTTCAGGATCCCTGCATATCCCAAAATTGCTTTCATTCTGTCTTTTTTTTTAGAGACAGAGGCTCACCTTGTTGCCCTCAGTAAAGTGCCATTGTGTCATAGCTCACAGCAACCAATTTATTTTTTTAAATTTATTCTTTATTAAATTATAACTTTGTACATTGATGCATTTATGGGGTTCAGGGTACTGTTTCAATCAAAATTTCTTTTATTAAATGTGTAGTATTACATACAACCTGTGCATATCCTCTCACACACATTTTATCTTCTCTAGATTATATATAATACTGAATACTATTAATAGAAATTATATGGAAAAGCTATAGAAATAGTTCTTATACTGTATTATTCTTTATTTGTATTGTTTTTATTGTTGATATTTATTTTCAATATTTTTTGAAAAATATTTTTTATCTATGGTTGATTGAATTCATGGGTGCAAAACCCATGAATATGGAGGACTGATCATATATACATACAACAGAATATCATTCACTCTTAAAAAGGAGAAAATTCTGACACCTGCTATAACATAAATGAACCTTGAGGACATAATGCTAAGTAAAATAAGTCAGCCACAAAAAGACAAATAATATCCATATATATAAAGTATCTAGAGTAGTCAAAATGTAGACAGAAAGTAGAATGGTTTCCAGGAGCTGAGAGGAGAGAGAAATGGAGAGATATTGTTTAGTAAGTATAGGGTTTTAATTTTGTGAAATGAAGAGAGTTCTGGAGATGAATAATGGTGGGCACAACAATATAAATGTACTCAATGCCACTGAACTATACACTTAAAAGTGGTGAGGAGAGAAAATTTAATGTTATGTGTTTTTTTACCATAATAATAATTGAAAGCAAAAATCCATTAACAGAAGTGAGGTTTCAGATGTATTGGGTTGAATAGCATCTCCATGTCTTAGGGTTAGCTGTTTTAACAGAATACCATAGACAGGAGTTCAAAAAAAAAAAAAAAACATTTATTTCTCATAATTGCAGTAACTAAGGAGTTGAAGATAAAGATGCCATCATATTTTGATGTGGTGAGGGTCCCTCTCACTAGCTTTTAGATGGCTACCTTCTTACTGTATTCTCATCTGACCAGACAGAGAGATCTGGTCTCTTCATTCACTTACAAGAACATAAATCTCATCATGAGGCTTCACCTGACCCCATGATTTCATTCAAATCCAGTTACCTCCAAAGGCCCCAACTCCACATACTATCACATTGGAAAGTAAGGCATCAACATATGAATTCTCAAGACACACAAACAGTCAGTCCATAGCACTCTACCACAGCCCCTCAAAATTGATGTCTTTCTTACATGCAAGGTACAGTCATTTCATCCCAACAACCCCCAAAGTCTTAACTCATTCCAACATCAATTCTCAAGTCTAAAGTCCAAATCTTCATCTAAATCATATTTGAATTAGACTCAAGGTACAATTCATACTGAGGCAAAATTTCTTTCCATTTCTATACCTGTCAAACCAGAGAAGTTATGGGCACCCAAATTACAATGGTAGAACAAGCATTCCAAAAGGCATGAAGGAAGAAAGATATGTCAGGTCTCAAGAAAGCCTAAAACTTATGAAGACAATTACTATCAGATCATAAGGCTCAAAAATAATCTTTGTTGACTTGATGCTATGTCTTTCAGACTCACCAGGGCAACAGTCCCACTTTTACAAGTCACTGGGATGACAATCACCATCTGGCCTGTTAGACAAAAATGAAGGTCCCACTCACACAGCTCTGAGAGGCAGGGGTCCCACCCTTGGAAACCAAAATAGAGGCAGTCTTGAACCTCAGACCCATGCACTCTGGCCCTATGTGGTATAAGTGGAAACCATGGTGGCCTCTGAATGACCTTTGAGATCATTCTCATTTTGTTTTAAAAATGAGTTCACAAGCCAGCCATGGTGGCTCACACCTGTAATCCTAGCACTCTGGGATGCTGAGGCAGCTGGAATGCTTGAGCTCATGGGTTTGAGACCAGCTTAAGCAAGAGGGAGACATCATCTCTAAAAACAGCAAGATGTTGCACCAGGAGTTGCACTCCCAGTTACCTGAGAGTCTAAAGAAGAGAATCACTTAAGCCCAGGAGTTTGAGGTTGCTGTGAGTTATGATACCATGGTTGTTGTATCCTCACATGATGAAGAAAAAGTGAGAGCTCTGATCTTTCATCTTTCAAGGGCACCAATGTCATCATATGGTCTCTATCACCATAACCTAATTTAAATCCAATTATCTCCCAAATGCCCCAATGTCAAGTACAATCACACTGAGATTATAACTTCAACATATGACTTCTGAGGGGATAGAATATTCGGTCCATAGCCTACCCTCCTCACTGTTTTGTGCATCTACCTATACCTGGAGAATGTAACCTTATTTGGAAATAGGGTCTTTGCACATGTAGTTAAAATGAGGTCATGCTGGATTAGGGTGAACCCTAAATCCAATGATTTTTACCCTTATAAGAAGAGGAGAGGACATGAAGATACACAAAAAGAAGGTCATATGAAAACAGTGGTAGAGATTGGAGTGATCCAGCTATAAGCCAAGTGATGCCAAGGATACCTGAGAGCTACTGGAAGCTGGAAAGAAATAAGAAAAGATTCTTCCCTAGAGTCTTTGTGCTTACCCCATTTTGAACTTCTGTCTTCCATAACCATGAAAGAATGAATTGGTACTGTTTTAAGTCACCAAATGTAATTTATTATAGCAGCCAAAGGAAAATGAAGAAAGTGATCTTATTTTTTCTCTACATTTTATAGTTTTTTATTTTATAAATTAAATGTTATTTTTGTAATGGTAAAATGGTATTAAAACACATTTGACCAAATAATTATCAAATACCTAATAATTAGTAATTTTACTCTTTTAGAACCAAAAAGTTCTAATCCATATATTTTAAATAAAAAAAAAATCAATGCTTAAATACATTCTAAAATACAGGAGTAGCTGAAGCCCCAATACTTTCATTGTTTATCTTCCAGATTTATGAGATTTAGGGATAAATAAGGAGTATCTTTCTCTTCTAAGATTGATCAAACATCACTAAAATATATTAATGATAAGATCAAAGTAAAGCGAGCAGCTTGGTAAAAGCAATAAAGAACTTATGGAAGAGTAATCATGTTTGGCTCATAAAATATTGATTTGGTTTTAGTACATAAAGACATTTCTCAGGTAGGCATTGAGATTCATTACAGAGCAAATGAGACAAAATATAGTTGGGTACAAGACAGACACAAGCCAAATAACAAAACAAAACCTTGGTGTTGGAAGATTTAGACTTCATCTAGTACATCTTCCAATAATTTAAGAATCCTTCAAACTACACTCCTGGCAGGTGATAATTCATTTAACAGAATGAAATTTTCTAAGCACCTGTTTTTTGCCAAAGATATATGACTACATCATTCAGTGGCCGCCTCCAGATGCAGACACTCACTTCTATAGATAGAAATCTACTCTTTTCTTCCACAATTTTATTCTTAGAAAAATTTTATGTTGAGGTAAAATCACTTCTCTGGAGTAAATAACTTAATTAATTTTATTCTCCTGTCATGCTTTCTTTCATTTCATTTACCCTTCATAACCAACTTGGTTCATAATTTGAGATTATAAATTTAAGGAATTTTGGAAAGGAAACCAAGAGATTACCAACTTCTCACCAATGAAAATATTCCCTATACCACATATTTTATGCAATTTCAATTGCCTTTGTTCTTGAAGGACTCCATTGGAAAAGAACAATTCCTCTTTTGTGGGTAGGCATGTTTTATGTGAAGGTGATCTTGGCCTTTCTGTAACCTTCACTGATTTAATATATTCCTTTGTGTCAGAGGCACAATGAGTGCTTTCAGTCAGAGTGATCTGGTCATCTAAAAATCACCATCACCTCTACTCTCGGTTACCTTCCCTGGTTTTGAGACCCTTTTTTTATTCACCCTCCTGATTACATTTTTTCCGAGCAAATCCCAATCAATCCATGTGTCTCTATGGTACAACCTGATGCCTTGAACACCTATGTTATACATATGGCATGGCCACTCCGAGCAGCATTAATCTGACCACTGTTGTGCAAATCACAGTAACCACAGTCAGAGCTAACATCACAATTCCTACTGATGGTCAGCTAAAATCCTGCCATATTTTTTAATTTTTGGTCTTTTTTTCTCTGTCTATAATTAGGTAGTTTTTTTTTAATTTTAAGTAAAATTTAAAGTTTATTTCTATTGAATGTCATTGTACTAGTTCTTACCCACCTTCCTAGCTTTTCCAGACCTTTCTGAACCCTAATTCTTTCATTCAAATCTTGTCCCTTAGAGGCTTGTACCAGTCACAAATTTACCAAGATCTTCCCTGACTTCTCTCAGAAAAGGACTTTATCATTCTAACTGTAAAGTTTAGTCATGATGATGAGGAGGAGGAAGAGGACAATGACGATGGTGCTGACAGCTAATGTTGATTGCTTATTTCTTCTAAACATTGTTTGAAGTGCTTTATATGTATTACCATACCTCATCCTCATAAAAACCCTATAAGGTAATGGCTATCACCATCCTCATTTTATAGATAAAAACAGTACTAGTAAATGGTAGAGACAGGGCCAATTATAAGCTGGTGTGGCTATATCTGTTGATTCAGGCTCTGTCCATTCTGAATAGTCAATGTCTTAGTATTACTAGTTATTAAATATTCTTAAAATAACCCCTAAGTAGTACCAGGATTTGAACCCAAGCTGCCCAATGACAGAGAGTCTGTCTTCTTAACCAGATTCCATTCTAGGTCCCCAAGATGCATAAAGAAAAGGCCACATAAGTGACAATCTAGTCTCCTATGTTTGCGTCAACTAGACATTCTCTACTTTTATCTCATCAGCCATTTTATAGATAGGTATTCAATTGAAATTAAATCATTACAAAATATCTTCTGATAAAAGTTATTAAAGCATGAAAGAGTAAGTGAAAACATAGCAATAACTGAACTTAACCTGGTTATTTCCTCCTATCCCACAGTAAATTTATTTATTAATACTGAATATACCATTTAAAACAACATCCTGAAATTACATGTAATTCCGTGTGTAGACAGGACAAAGCATTTTTCTTTTCTCTAAGAGATGATGCTCAGCTCCTATTAGATTCTTAAATGAGCTACATATGGATAAAAAGTCAGCAAAGTTTTCTGATCAACTATACACATAAATTTGTTCATCATTTTCAAGGAAATGAGACAATAGTGTCAAATTAATACCACAAGATCTAAACCTTTGGAAAGCAGAACTTTATTTTTTTTTATGATACATTGCAACCAGCAGAGACACCGAAAGTGGGCACTTCACCACAGGAGGGTGGATGAGGAGTTGTATGTTAAACAAGCTGGTTAGAATTCTTCTTAAAGGTTTGGTAGAATTCTTTTCCAAAACATAGAAAATGAAGGAATACTTCCCAACTCATTCTGTGAAGTAAATATCAACCTGATACCTAAACCAGGAAAAGACCTAACAAGAAAAGAAAATTATAGACCAATATCTCTAATGAATATTGATGCAAAAATATTCAACAGGATCCTAGCAAATAGAATCCAACAACACATCAAACAAATTATACACCACGACCAGGTGGGTTTCATCTGAGGGTCCCAAGGATGGTTCAATATACATAAATCCATAAATATAATACATCACATAAACAAATTAAAAAACAAAGACCATATGATGACAAAGACCAATTGATGCAGAAAAAGCTTTTGACAATATCCAGCATCCTTTCTTGATCAGAACGCTTAAGAAAATAAGTATAAAAGGAACATTTTTTAAACTGATAGAGGCCATCTACAGCAAACCCACAGCCAATATCATAGTGAATGGAGTAAAATGGAAAACATTGCCACTCAGATCAGGAACCAGGCAAGCATGCCCACTGTCTTCACTGCTTTTTAACATTGTAATGGAAGTCTTAGCCACTACAATCAGGCAAGAAAAGGTAATCGAGGGGATTCAAATAGGACCAGAGGAGATCAAATTGTCACTCTTCACAGACAACATGATTATATATCTGGAAAACTCCAGGGAATCAAATACAAATCTCCTAGAAGTGATAAAGGAATATAGTAACATCTCAGGATACAAAATTAACGCTCATAAATCTGTAGCCTTTATGTACACCAACAATAGTCAAGGGAAAAAAACAATCAAAGATTCTATTCCCTTTACAATAGTCCCAAAGAAGATAAAATACCTGGGAGTGTATCTAACTAAGGACATGAAAGATCTCTATAAGGAGAACTATGTAACTCTGAGAAATAAAATAACTGAAGATGTTAACAAATGGAAAAATATACCATGTTCATGGCTGGGAAGAATCAACATCGTTAAAATGTCTATACTACCTAAAGCAATTTACAGATTTAACGCAATCCCTATTAAAGCACCTCTCTCATATTTTAAAGACCTGAAAAAATTAGTACTTTGTTTTATATGGAAACAGAAAAAACCTCGAATAGCCAAGACATTACTCAGAAATAAAAACAAATCGTAAGGAATCACGCTTCTAGACTTCAGGTTTTATTATAAATCAATAGTAATCAAAACAGCATGGTACTGGCACAAAAACAGAGAGGTAGATATATGGAACAGAATTGAAGAACAAGAGGTGAACCCAGACACTTATTGTCATTTGATTTTCAATAAGCCTATTAAAAATATAAATTGGGAGAAAGATTCCCTATTCAATAAATGGTGCTGGATGAATTGGCTGGCAACTTGTAGAAGACTGAAACTCGACCTGCACCTTTCTCCTCTAACAAAAATTGAGTCTCACTGGTTAAAGGACTTAAACTTAAAACATGAAACTATAAACATTCTTAGAGAGAGTGCAGGGGAAACACTTGAGAAAATTGGCCTGGGAGAATACTTCATGAGGAAGGCACCCCGGGCAATTGAAGCAACATCAAAAATACATTACTGGGATCTGATCAAATTAAAAAGCTTCTGCACTGCCAAGAACACACTAAGTAAAGCAAATAGACAGCCCTCAGAATGGGAGAGGATTTTTGCAAGTTGTGCTACCAACAAAGGTCTAATAACCAGAATCCACAGAGAACTCAAACTTATTACTAAGCAAAAAACAAGTAATTCCATTTCATTGTGGGCAAGAGACATAAACAGAAGCTTCTCTGAAGAAGACCGGTGTATGGTCTACAAACACATGAAAAAATGCTCATCATCTTTAATCATCAGAGAAATGCAAACCAAAACTACTCTGAGATACCATCTAACTCCAGTAAGAGTAGCCCACATCACAAAAACTCAAAACAACAGATGCTGGTGTGGATGTGGAGAAAAGGGAACACTTCTGCACTGCTGGTGGAAATGCAAGCTAGTACGTTCCTTCTGGAAGGAAGTTTGGAGAACACTCAGGGATCTAACCTGCCATTTGATCCTGCAATTCCTCTACTAGGTGTATACCCAAAGGACCAAAAATCATTTGGCAATAAAGATATTTGTACCAGATTGTTCATTGCAGCTCAATTCATAATTGCCAAGTAATGGAAGAAACCCAAGTGCCCATCGACCCATGAATGGATTAATAAATTGTGGTATATGTATACCATGGAATATTATGCAGCAGTAAAAAAAATGGAGACTTTACCTCTTTTATGCTTACATGGATGGAGCTGGAAAGTATTCCTCTTAGAAAAGTATCTCAGGAATGGGGGAAAAAGTATCCAACGTACTCAGTACTACTGTGAAACCAATTTATAATAACTCACACTTGCATATGAAAAATGAAACACAACTTTAGGCTATAATGAAGGAGGGAAGGGGAGGTGGAGAAGGTGGAATGGATAGTAAGGGATAGTAGGGGGACCACAACTATGGAGCACATTGCAAGTACAAGTTGGTTCTATCATGTCTAGAACACAAATGTCCTAATGCTATAATGGAGTAAATGAGATGAAAGCTATGCTGAGTAGTATGATGTAAGCACTCCAATTTGTACAAATAATCAACACACTGAAATTAGCATAAATGTATTTATGATCTATGTACAAAAGACTTAATAAAAAATAAAATTATAAAAATAAATAAAATAAAATAAACAAGCTGGCTAAACATACATACCCAACAGGTTATCAGAGGAGCTATGAATATTCATGCTCTGTGGTGTGGAATTATGTATGCTATGTACATCCATGTTCACATTGGAGTGGAGCCATTACATCGAAAAGCAGTAAAATCAGGCTTTGTACAGCAAAAAGCAAAACAAAGAACACAAAGGTGCTTGTGTGTAAAGCAGACAGGGACTTGTCTGGGGTTAATGTTCGTTTATCAGAGAGGAATGCTTTGTAAACTGGTCAGTGGTCATGTCTGACGTGAAAAAAGTATGGTGGGGGACATCTGGCTTTGGCATCAGACAGCTGGTTGAGGTTACTGGAAGGATCTTCCATTCTTTGTGTTCTGGGGCTGGTTTTCTATTAAACTCTGAGGGAACAATAATTTGGTGATAGGTGGTGGAAAAACGGGTGTACTGAGACATGATCAACCTCTTGTGTCATCATTGCTGGGAAATTTAGTTTTTGAAAGTTTTTCTGGTGTTTCCTTGGCCAAAAGGGGCCCATTTAGTTTAGGGGTTATGATTTTGTTAGGATTTCATTTTATTTCCACGATAGGAAAATTCCTTATTGGAACCAAATGTACTGTGATTGTGATTCTCAAACTCAAGAATTTGATACTGACCAAATTATGTATTGCTTCTGAGCCTCAATTTCACATCTGTGGAACAAGTGAAAATAGTAACCCCCACCTCAGATTATCATGAGACAAAAGTTTGGTGCTTAAAATACATTAGTATTATCCTTAGGAATTTGATAATAATATTAATTACAGTGTATTAGAATTTTCAAAACTAAATGATGAACAAAGCACATTTTCTCAAATGAATTATTCTTATTGAATTGAGAAAATTGAGAAAATATGTTATAACAAATAAATATTTTCTTGAATAAAAAATATCTTCTTGCCAAATTATTTAAAACAAAATGAGTGACTTCAAAATTCTTTCATGAGCCAGATTATCTTCTTTTGACCAGATACATCAGTGGAAACATTTTAAAAGTATTGGGATACTTCTTTCAGGATATGTCAGTGGAAACATTTGCAAAGTATTGATGTGGGAATTCCCCACTTGAGCAGTTTAAAAATATTCTCAAAAAAGGGAATAACTTCTTCAACCTAACAAAAAAGACATTAAGAAGAAGTGATAAATTTTGCTATCTAAATTTTAAACTTTGTATGGCATGTGGGGTCAGAAGACAATTCTTCATTGATCTCTCACTTTCTCCATGCCTTAGGAGGAGAGGCGCTAGCAGACTTTTGCTCTGAACTATAATTTCAAGAAGTTTATTTAGCAACAGTCTTGGGAAATAAAGATAGGGAAGGCTTGTTTGCTATCCAGCATAATAAAGTTAATGTCTTGCTCCAGGGTAAATATTGTGTTGATTTTCTTGCTATTAAAAAAAAAAATCAGGATATTCTAAGTCTGGAGTTACCTTCTTGTACTATAACCAGCCCACTGCACGTGTGAGTATCATGTAGCCCTCGTCATGTTGCCCTGTGAGAAATGGAGTTTGTAAATCAATTAAGAAAATACTCTGACTACTGTTAATGCTGTGAGTAATAACTTACCCATTTTCTCTGGTCCAGAAGTCTCAAGTCTTCTGCTAGCATACATGAATCTATGGCATGTAGACAGGAGTACAAATGTTATTGTATGCCCTATTTTGTGGCTCAGCCCTTTTAAATACTTTGCTTGTTTCTCCTACCTGTTTCCATTTTATTTTCTCTTCTGTGATTTAAACCTATGGTTTCCTCCACTATTCTTTATACACTTTAATTCTTAGGCTTCTCTCCATTGAAGGCACTTGTTCTCGCATTCCCCGCAGTTTTGGGGTCAGCGCCTTTTTAAAACTTCAGAGAAAACATCCCACAACACTTAGGTTGAAAAACCCGAAGTTCAAAAGACTCTAATTTTCATCATTTGTACATTTTACTTCTATTAGTGGTACTTTTTAAGCATCTTTTTCAAAGTAACATTTCACACTACTGATTCATATTGAACTTTTCACTTACTAAAACTTTGTTTTCATAATAATATTGCCAAATCAAGTCTCTATGATTTCATATTTTTCGATTTTCTATTTAAGTATTTGTATTAGTGAAATAAAATTTGTGTATTCATATTTAAATTAAAGACTTCACATTTCCCCATCATATTTCATCTTAATAATTCTGGTCCTTGTTCCTATAAGGACATAATAATACATCTTCTAAGCTTGACAAATCTGAATGAATTTTGTGTGCCTGTAACTGTCAACCTTTGTATATTTCTTACACACATATATCTTTACAAAATGTATAGTTGCTTCTGTCATTTCCCAAAGAGGAAAGCTGTCATCTTGAGAAGATCCTAAGTGAAGATTTTAAAAGGGGAGAAAAGATTATTTTAACAAGTTCCTCAGTTCTTTGAGGGGGTAAAAAACAGAATATTTAAAAGGGGAGAAAAGATTATTTTAACAAGTTCCTCAGTCCTTTGAGGGGGCAAAAGGTTACGTGACTGACTGGACAGATGCATGCTGGAGAACTCTTCATCCACCAAATGGGGCAGCATCTTCTGACTGCTGCCATAGAGAAACGTATTTTGATTCTTCATGAGAATTCATAAATATGAATTATTTAATGTAAAATCATTCTATATTTAAATTGTTTTATCTAATTTAAAAATTTTTTATTTTTATTTTTTTTAATTGTTGGGGATTCTTTGAGAGTACAAAGAACCAGTTTACACTGATTGCATTTGGTACACAAAGTCCCTCTTATACTTGTGACTCATCCCCAAGTGGTGTGTCACACCCCATGATGACCCATTCCCCTCCCTCCTTCCCTCTCCCTGAACACCCCTTCCTCCATCCCTCACTGTGTACTAGGTTATCATCACAAGAATGGAGAAGTAAGAATCCTACGTACTCAATTCTGATATGAGGACAATTGATGACCTAATTAAAAAGTTTAACAAATTATTTCTTCCATATTAAATATATTTATAGGCCAAACAATCCCCGTGGATGGCCAGTTTGTGACCCCTGAGTGGATAATAAGTCTAAGAGGAAGAGTCTCTTGTCATCCAATTCACCACTTCTGGTGATATTCCAAGATTTACAGTTTCATTATTTTATATTTTTGGAAGCTCACATAATCTGAGCACTAATTCAAAAATTGAACATTGGTCTTCTTCTATATTCTATAATTTTACCAATAAAAAAATCAACATTATCAATCTACTAGAGCCTATTCAGAATCCAGAGTAATTTTAAGAAAATCAAATTCAGGGGGGCAGAGACAAGATGGCTGACTGAAGCCAGCTTTCCAAAGAGGCTCCCATCCAGAAGGAGATTTAAAGGACAAAAATTTAGGAAGTAACATGGTAGATTTGAGCTGCACCAAGAGAAAAGGTTGAAGAATGCACATCAACCCCGCTGAGGTGACCTGTGACCACAAGGATACAAAGAAAAGGTACACAATCTATCACCAAGCGGACGGGAGTCCCCTCCCCCATGAGAAAGGCTCGAAGTGCACCACAAACAAACAGGCAGAGTTCAAAGGTCCTCCCAAAACACTTAATGGGAGAGACCCTCTAAAAACTGGACCTACCTCCCCTACTAGGGTGCCATGGCGTTCTACTGCCAGGCATAAAACTGTATACATTCTTTACCTGCAACTCTGAGCTCCCAGAACTCCCCTCCACTCTCACTCTGAGGTCTGGAGGCCTGTCCCCCAGGAGTTCAGATTCTCGGATGATTCCTCAAGGGGTGTGGACAGTGCCTAAACTTCAGCTGGTCAGTGCTGACTCTGGAGCAAGGAAGTGAGGAAAGGACGGTCGGCTGAGAGGGAACCACACCAGAGCAGCAGTTCCCTGAGGCACAGAACAGCAGCAATACGGCCAGGCATAAAACTATGTAAAACCATATATACTCTCTACCTGCAACTCTGAGATCCCAGCACTCCCCTCCACTCTCACTCTGAGGTCTGGAGGCCTGTCCCCCAGGAGTTCAGATTCTTGGGTGATTTCTCGAGGGGTGTGGACAGTGCCTAAACTGCAGCTGGTCAGCACTGACTCTGGGGAGAGGGAGTGAGGAGAGGGCGGACGGCTGACAGGGAACCACACCAGAGCAGCAATT
>CAUYPK010051786.1:0-16234 GCA_963574355.1 Loris lydekkerianus | reverse complement strand
AAGCCTATTGTGTCTGCAAATAGAATTGCAATGCCTGCTTTTTTCTGATTACCATTTGCCTGAAATATGGACAACCATCCTTTCACCCTGAGTCTATATTTATCTTTTAAGGTAAGATGTGACTCTTGTATGCAGCAAATATCTGGCCTGAATTTTTGTATTCAGTCAGCTAACCTGTGCCTCTTTAGAGGAGAGTTTAAGCCATTCACATTAATGGAGAATATTGTTAAGTCTGGTAAAATTTTGGTATCTAGTTTTTTGTAAGTCCAGTGGACATTTTTGATCCTTTTGCCATTGTGGAAGTTGGAGTTTGATCAAAAGTTTCTGAGTGAGTTTATTTTTGTGGTAGAGGATTGGGTTGGTCATTATGGAGGATAGGTCTGAGAATATCCTGTAGAGTTGGTTTGGTTATGGCAAATTTCTTCAACATATGAATGTCATTAAAGTATTTAATTTCTCTTTCGTAAATGAAACTCAGTTTAGCTGGATACAGGATCCGGGGTTGAAAGTTACTGTGTTTTAGGAGATTAAAAATCAATGACCACCCTCTTCTGGCTTGAAAGGTTTCGGCAGAGAGATCTGCAGTCATTCTAATATTCTTTCTTTTGTAGATAATGGATTTTTGCATCTGGCTTCTTTCAGAATTTTCTCCTTCATATTAACACTAGTGAAGTTAATTATGATATGCCTGGGGGATGTCTTGTTCAGATTGAGTCGTGCTGGGGTTCTGAAACTGTCTACTATCTGAATTTCAGAATCTCTTGGCATCTCTGGAAAATTCTCTTTTATAATTTCATGGAGAAGGGCCTCTGTGCTTTGCGAGGCAACTTCATCACTTTTGGGGATTCCAATGAGGCAAATATTAGCTTTATTTGAATTATCCCAGAGCTCTCTGAGAGAATGATCTGTTTTTGTCCTGTATTTCTCTTCCTCTTTGAGAGTTTGTGAGCATTGAAACTCTTTGTCTTCAATGTCAGAAATCCTTTCTTCAGCCTGCTCCACTCTGTTACTGAGGGATTCTACTGTATTTTTAAGATCTTTGAGGGCTGCAAATTCTTGCTTCAGTGCATCAAAATCTTTGGTGGTTTTGTCTTCAAATTCATTAAATTTTTGAGACAACTTTTGAATTTCTCCTCGAATTTCTAATTCTGACTTTTGAATTGCTCTTCAAATTTCTAATTCCAAATTTTCCTCCGTTCTATTAATCTTGTTTGTAATCCAAATTCTGAATTCGATTTATGACATTTCAGCCAACTGTTTATGGATGGGATCTTCAGTTACATCTGCCATATCTTTCCTTGGGGTGGTTGATCTATTCTGGTTATTCATGTTACCAGAGTTTTTCCACTGATTCCACCCCATGATTACTTTAGACCATTTGACTTTTTCCCTGGAGCTTTGTCAAGGACCCTTACAGTGTTACAGCCTGAGTACTGGGGACCTATTGGGTGTGGTAGGACTAAGTGGTTCTGTCTTGATTTCAGCTGGTCTCTATTCAACCCTAGTGAAACTGTTATTCTGCGTTCAAGTCTCAACTGTGGAGAAATACCAGCAATTAAGTCACCCCACCCCACACAGGCAACAATTGGAAAAGGAAAATCAATCCTTCCTATAGCCACACATCCAGGGCACCACTTAATAGTCCTTAGGCGATTGGCTCAGTTAAAAAGGTCTAAATCAATTGTCTCAGTCAGTACCTGTCTCAGGGTGGGACAGTTTCAAAGGTCTCTTGCAACTGGATTGCAGGGGTCTGGTGACAACTCAGATATGACTTGCTCTGGTTCTTTGTGAAGTCAGGAGGACCCACCCAGCAAATAGATTAGTCTGGGAAGTTTGATGCTTCCTTCCCCACCTTGAACCTCTGTTACACCCACTGCTCAGGGCTGTGACCCTGTTGTCTTCAGTGAGCAAATACTCCAGAAGTTTGCACCTGCCTAAATCACAAGGAAATCTGTATCTGCTCAGCCAGGCTGCTGCTCTCTGCTTCTATCCAGCAATGGGGGGGGGGGGAGGCCTTATATCCTTGGGCGTTTGATGGAGGCTGGGGGGTGTTCACTCAGTTCCAGCCCTGCCTCTGATTGATGTTACTGGCAGAACAGAACAACTTTGTGGGAGTTTGTTTCTGTACCCACTAAATTCCTCTGTAGAAGAGGAACTGATTTGAGTCCCCACAACCTGTGTCTCAGGCCCTGTCTTTAATCCTGCAGGTTTGTATTCGCAGCACTGTTAGCTGTCACGTCTATCCTCCTGCCTTCCTTTGTCTATAGGCTGATGATCCCCTGAGGTCTGGGTGCATCTTAGGCTCAGTAAAGCAGTCCTCTCGGTCAGCCCCGTCTTGGGAATTTAACGGCTCTGTGCATGCATTTTCAAGACCCCACTCTCCACTCAGGCCGATATCGTGTCAGGCAAACCCTTTAGTCATGGAGCCTGTGTTTCAGTCCCAGGTCTGTTCCACGGTGGTTGCCATCTGAGAAGATGCCCAGCCTCCTCTGGTTGCCCAGGGAGACAGGGGTTGTGGCTTCAGGATATCCGGGGGTGGGCCTTACTGTTGCCAAAAACAGCTGCTGCTCTGCACCTCGGGGCACTGCCGTTCCAGTGTGATTCCCTCTCAGCCAACCATCATCTCCTCACTCCCGTGCCACAGAATCAGCACTGACCAGCTGCAGTCCAGGCTTGTCCGCGCCCCTCGAAACATCACCCAAGAATCTGGACTCCTGGGGGACTGGCCTCCAGACCTCGGAGTGAGAGTGGATGGGAGTGCTGGGAGCTCAGAATTGGAGGTCGAAACACCAAACTCACTGAGACCAAAGGTGCAAATAAACAGATAAAAAGGCTACCAAACACACAAGCCCATAGATGCACAAACAAGCAGAAACACATAGACATACAGACAACAACAATGACAACAACAACCAAAAACAACTACAATAAAAATAATGATAATCGTAAAATAATTTTAAAAAAGTAAAAATCATATAAACAAAATGAACAAACAAAAAACCTCTAAAAATCTGATGTAAGCACGCTCAGAAACCATAAGACGGGAATAAGAGGAAGAGAGAAGAAAGAGAAAAAAACGTGTTGTTCATAAAAATGTTAAAAAAGGAGAAAGAAAAAATTAAAAATAGAAAAAGTTTTAAAAAGTATATATATAAAAAATCTAATAAAAATTAACAATAGCTCCAAGAAAATAGTGAGGTAGGGGGGAAAAAGGCAGCAACCACAAAAGTATTATTCTTGTATATATGTAGAAATATACATCCAGATGTATGATGTAGGGATCGACTTTCGTAGGAATATATTTATAATGCAATATACTTTCTGGACACCAGGTGGTGCTGTGAGTGGTTCCCTGGCTTATACCTGATTCACAGTTTATACTGTTACCACAGTAACCACCCTACCTGGCCGGTCACCATTTTGGAGTTTCTGCAAAAGTTCACCACCTAATTGTTGTGCAACCTCAGCTGCTCCATTCCAGACAGCATTCACAACCGACCTCCCAACTCAGTGCAAGAGTCCACACTTCACAAATCTTTCCACTCTACTCCCAAGTTCTCTTGCAAACTGGAGACTGCGATCGGCTGTGGGGTAGGGTGCTGGCTGCTGCCGGCCCCGTGTCTGCAGCACTCGGAGACCTTATCCTCAGTGTTTGTGGCTCAGAGTCTCAGTTTTGATTCTGAACTTTTGAGTCTAGTCACCCACCAGTTCGCCACACAGCCTGAACTGCCAGCCCACTCCAATATTCCCCACTAGGAAAGGTCTGGTCTATTTAATCACTCCTATTGTTCTGGGGGAAGGTGTCCACCATTTTGGATAATTCAAAATGTCTTTTTTTCCCAGGTGGGATCCCATCCCTTCAATTTTTTATCAGGTTGTTTAGCTCCTGGTGGTTCTGACTGACTCCTCTTTTGGGTGCCACACTCGGCTCAGGAATAAATTTTCGTCAATTGAGTTTTGCTAGGAATTGCAAGCTGCTGTCTTCTGTGAGGGAGGGGCCTGCCGGCCAGCACAGCCAAGCAGGGAAAATCTCTACAACAGAGTTTGTGGTTTTAAATTACACTTCATATACAGCAATCCGCCAATTCTCTGTGCATCTTCATCTGTCTGTCCATACCAATAATCCACACGGGGAAAGGGTCCAGACCCCTCTTCCTCTCATCTGATGACTTGGGAGAGGTTGGTTACATTTCTGTCCCATCCACCATCATGCTCTACCCTAGCCTTTTAGCTTTTAAAGGACTTGTTTAGACTGTGATGGTCCAAAGCAAACCTTCTTAAAAATTCAGGCAAATGGCTTGCCGCTCATAGCACAGTGGTTACGGTGCCAGCCACATGCAATGAGGGTAGGGGGTTCAAACCCAGCCTGGGCCAGCTAAACAACTGCAACAACAAAATAGCCAGGCATTGTGGTGGGTGCCTGTAGTCCCATCTACTTGGGAGGCTGAGGCAAGAGAATCACTTAAACCCAAGAGTTTGAGGTTGATGTGAACTGTGATGCCATGGCACTCTACCAAGGGTGACGCAGTCAGACTCTTTCACACACAAAAAAAATAATAATAAATAAAAGAAAGAAAGAAAATTCAGGCAAAAAATGGCCTCTATTTATTTCTTCTGGAGTAAGTTGTTTTTGCAAAGCTTTTGAGAAAAAATATGAAAACCTATTAGAATTAGTCTAGATATTTCCTTTTAATTTCAATCTTTGTCCACAAGAAATGAGAATTAACATGTTGCTCCTTTGTACTCCTGTGCATAATGTTCCTTTAAAAATAACCTTTTTGTGATAACTTCCACATACAAAGTTGTTTGCTGCCCAGTGAGGATACTTATTTTGATCAATATTCTGAAAGGTTAGAAAGTTTAAGTAATTTACCCCAGAAATTGAGGGTCAAATAAGTAGCAAATATGGCTTTCAAATTTAGAGCTTTCAGGTCTAAGGTCTTTGCTAACAATATCTATTGTGTTCATATGCTTCCTTTCAGCCCTTTCTCTTCTTTGCCCTGTGTGGTATTCCACTTAGTTCAAGCACCAGAAAAGCCCAGTGTATTTAGGCAACTTCTTAATTTGAAGCATTAAATGTAAAGAACATTTGTATAGATTCATGTGTTATGGACAAAGAAGGTCCAGCTGCCTGTCACCATCAGCCAATATGCAGGGACAGGGGTAGGTCCACCAAACTTTGTCAGAAGGCCTGGATTCTGGAGAACAGTGAGAGTAGCCTCTCCAAGACTGTTCTGTTCTTCCATTTCCAAAATTACAGTTTTATACATGGAAGTTCAAAGCAAAGACCATGCCAACCTCCATTCCAAATAACAATCAGCATAACTCAATGACCTATTACAACATTCCAGTTCAAAAGTTAATCTCCTAAATCAATCTACCTAAACTACTGGAGATATGCATCTTTAGGGTGGGAACTAAGTTTACAAAACAATACAAATAGGGGACGGGGGTAAAAGTCAGGCAGGACCTAAACCCCTAAATTGAGCAGACCAGCTGTGTCATGGCTGCCCTATGCTGCCTGACTCCATCTTATTCTCCCTGTATGTACTTTTACATGCAAGTTTTCCTACATGTTGAACATGTTCCTCTGTAAGTATTTATGAATCCTTTGGTGATGTGAGAGATAAGAACAGCTGCAATGAGATATACTGCCCCTGTCACCACTGAGCAACCACTTTGCATGCATTTAAAATTCTAAATCCTTGTGAAAAGCAAATGAACAAAAATAGAAGTGTGTTTGTTGTCTCTCAAATTCTATAACTCACCAAAGTGCTTTAAGAAGACAAGCAGATAGGTCACCACAAAATGCTGCAAGGGAGGATATGATAATATTTACAAACTTTGTTGAAATAGGAGTAACTGAGTGAATACCCAAGGAGGTTCTTCAAAGGAGACAACATGTTAAACATGTTAATTTTGTTTTAAATTCTAAGGTCTTGAATACTAACCTAGTAATTTCCAGAAAAGAAAAAAGGGCGGGAATTTCAGATGGAGGAACAGCATATACAACACCAAGGAGGTGTGTGTTAGCATATTTGGCTGTGAAATGTGAGCAATTCTAGGAGGAAAGCATAGTGTGACCAAGGGCAGGAATGGCAGGGGATAAAGCTGAAAACACACCTTAGAATCAAATTCTGAAGAGCCTTAAGTGCCAGGCTAAGATGTTTTTACTTCATTTTGGAGGAAGTAGACAACCATCCTAGGGTCTCAAGCATGAGCCAGGCATGATTAGATTGATTTGTAAAGATAAATCTGGCTGTGTGTGGAGGATGGAGTAGAATAGAAAGAGACAAGAAGGAAGAGAAAAATTATCAAGCTTTCCTCTTGAGAGCAAAGTGCCAGATTCATTGGGTGAGATATCAATTTATCTCCTTGAGCTCAACCACGTGGCTCTCAACACTTCTCATGTTAGCTTAAATGTGAGTGCTGCTTTGAAAATGGGAGGCTTTAGCTTGTTATGTGTCTTAAAGAAATAAAAGCTAATTTATAAAAATAAACCATCTTCAGAATACTTGAAAAAATAAGAACTTTGATGAGCCCGATGGATAAATTTCATAAGCAATGCACAGGAAACTAAAATTGTTAACATCCATTGAGGGGTTTCACAAGCAGGCTGTTTCATACTTAAAGTTAAGGACTGATCCACATGGGAACCCTAATATAATTTAATAGCTAGGAAAAGTTATCTATCCAGTATTATGGATCAAGGCTTCTATTAAATTAGTGGCCAAGGATGGCCAAGTGTGTGAACAACATATCTCATATTATAACTAGGAGATCCACTATAAGAAAGAAAACTTATCCTTTTTTTTTCTTTAATTTTTAAAATTTCAGGTTTTTTTGTTTTTTTTTTGAGAGAATCTCACTATGTTGTCCTTGGTAGTGTTGTGGCCTCACAGCTCACAGCAACCTTAAACTCTTGGGCTTAAGCAATTCTCTTGCCTCAGCCTCCCAAGTAGCTGAGACTCCAGGCGCCTGCCACCACACCCTTGGCAGACCCAGGCTGGATTTGAACCCACCAGCTCTGGTGTATGTGGCTGGCACCCTAGCCACTAAGCTACAGATGCCAAGCCTAAAATTTCAGATTAATATGAGGGCACAAATGATTGCATTTAATATGAAGGTACAATATTAATATGAGGGTACAAACGGTTGCATTGTTAGGTAAGGTCTCTGTTGTAGTTGTGTCCCACCCCCAAGAGGTGTGCCATACACCCTTACCTTACATTGTGCCCATTAGGAGGGAGCACACCAATGCCCTCCCTCCTAAGCTCTTCCTCTTTTCCCCTCCCCCCCCCAATTGAATTAAATTGAGTTTTTCTTTTATGTGGGTGTGTATTAGTCCATCAACTGGCTTCATATTAGTATTGAGAGCAGTGGATACTTGCTTTTCCATTCTCATGGTATTTTACTAAAACGTATGTGTTTCAACTCCATCCAGGTAAAAACAAAAGGTATAAAGTCTTTAAAATAGAAGAAATCCTTAAGGTATTGAAAAATCTACATACAGTGAGAAGGTACGACTATAGTCTTGTTCTGGACCAGCATGAAGATGTGTGGGTGATTCCACCTCTCCAGTGCTGCTTCTCTGCTGAATCCACTGCCTCTGTGTCTTTAGGCCTTGTAGTGTGGACCTTATGAGCTTAGCTTTCTTCTCCTTTACAGCATTTTCATGGTCATTGCTCTGTTCAGCTGAAGAATTAAGGCCTTTGACTCATTAAAATCATTTGAAGGAAATTAAAATACCTTAAAATGTATTTCTTTGGCTTACTATGGGATGGTTACCAGAGGGACAGCAAACAGAAATAGCCCTCCAAAGCTGGCTTTTGGGGTGGGGTGTGGGAGGAGAATTTGCATCTATAAAGAATATGAATTAATGTAACCAGACCATTTCTCATCTGGATCTAGGAAAGAGTAAATGAGTCTGAAACCTTAAATATCTGAAAGAGACATGTACCATCTATTTTCTCTGAAGGTTGCTACCTATGAGATTTCCTCTTTACAACAAGACTATCTTTGTTAGCCAAGCCTCCTTTTCTCCCTTCCCCATCCTACAATCTGTCTTCCCACTAAAACTTAATTTACCACTGTTAGGTGTTTTTGGCCATCCTCTGAGCCCACAATCTTTCTGAAACCTCAGGGTGATACACACGTATAAGCTTCTGTGCCTCCTTTGGGTGTTGGATCTTCATTCTGAAGGCTGCTGTGTATACACATTAAGTATTATCAATTTATCTGTCATTTCTCCCATTAATCTACCTCATGTCAGTGACTTTCAGGGAAAATTTAGAAGGGAACTTTCCCCTTAACTCCTACACATTTAATTGTATATTGAGAACTTTCATATGTCATGTTTCATGGACAGCATCAAATACCCAGCTTCCTCAGTCATATCCCCTTCTGCTGTCTACTCCATCTGTTCTATCCATTTTAAGCTCTTCACATCTCTCAGACATCCTAGAAGGCCTCTCATCTCCATTCTAACACTTTCCAATGTCTTTTCCTTGTGATGACAACAAAAATTTATGACCACACAATGTAAATCTAACTGTTCACAATGTAAATCTAACTGTTCACAATTCGATGTCTTCACACTTCATTAAAGACAAAACCCCTTACTTTGACCTTCCTTGCCCTGCATGTACCTCATGTATCTCACAGGTCCCATTTAAGTTCCTCTTTCTCTGTTAATTAAGTTACATGGATCCTCTTTTTTTTTTTTTTTAAGCTGTGGAAGCTTTTTTCAAGGGCCTTTGTACATCCCCTTTTCTGTCTTAAGTATTGTTCCTTTGCTTGTTTGCCAACAGATCTTACTCACCTTTTGATATCAGATGAAATGTTACTTTCTCACTAAAAGCTGTCTCTAATCTCCTGCAGTTGTTGAAAGTGCCCTTTTGTAGATTATCTTGATCATGCATGCTTCTCCTAGGATGCAACATGTTGTGATTTCTTGAAATGAGATTAATTGGGAATTATCTATTTTTCCTACTAGGCTGTAAGTTTCACAAGAGCTGGAAAGGGAAATCTTGTTTTCTTATAAACTTTTCCTTGTTCACCTACCCAGGGGTTCACACAGCATCTTAAATAATTTAAACATTCATTGAGTCATCTTTGAATTTTTTAGAAAAATGAAGAAATAAGGTTAGGCTGCTAGATTTGAAGTCTTAACTGCATCTGGCTTTACAACTTACCCAGTTGCATGGCTTTGACTATGTAAACGATTTTCTCTGGTTTTTGCTATCCCTAGATGTAAAACAGGAATATATCACCCATATTTAGTGTGAAGGACTTGTTAGAGAATAAAAAAAAAATAAATAAACCAAGAGTATGGGGGCAAAAAACAACAACTTAGCAATGCAACAGAGTAATTACTCAGCATCATGGCCACTATCCACCCACCCCCAGAATAATTTTCTTTTTAATTTTTCCTCTGGGTTGAGCGCCTTGGCATGGTAGCTCACAGCAACCTCAAACTCCTGGGCTCAAGCTATCCTCTTGCCTCTGTCTCGCAAGTAGCTGGGACTAACAGGTGCCCGGTACAATGTCCGGCTTGTTTTTCTATTTTTAGTAGAGATGGGTCTTGCACTTGCTCGGGCTGATCTCCATGTACTGAGTTCAGGTGGTCTACCTCCCTCAGCCTCCCAGAGTGCTAGGATTATAGGCATGAGGCACCAAATCAGCCTCCCAGAAACAGGTATTGACATGTGGTAGGGAGAACATGATGTTTATTAGGGGCCACTACACGTGAAAGGAATAGGGAGAAAGGATCAGGCAGTGGGAGCAGCCTCACTATAATGCTAGCCTGGCAAAACCTCAGCCTCAACCAACTCAGTGGTGTTCTGCTATAAACTAAAACATCTTAACCTTTATCCTCGGTCACCTGGCACAGGCATCTCAGAAAGGGTGTGAGCTCAATGTATCATCTCCCTGGAGTGGGGGCTGACCCCAGTGGAGCTGAGCAGATTCCAGCCTCTGGGCAGCAGATGCTTCCTTCAAGTTATGTTTGCTCAGCACATTTCCACATCCACTCTCCCACTCGGCTCCGTCCCTCCTGTGTGATCATTCAGTTAATCAGTCCCTTATGTGAAAGGCTCACATGGGCTCCCACAGACCCTGCACTTTACAAGGATTCACAATAAGCAATCAAAAGTACCAGCATTAAATCTTTCTCTTCTCAGTCGAAGGCACAAGTGCCCAGGAGGCACGGAAGGAAGTGATGGATACCAAGAAGAGAAAATTAGAGAGAAAAGCATCAGTAAATCTCGGGCTGGAGGTCATATAGTAGTGAGAAGTGAATGGGCCTGTTTCAGGGAGACTGGGAGGTCAAATCAACTTTACCATGTAAGTGATTTTTCACATACGTCAGGCACTTTCTGCATACCTGTGTTTCTGAAGTTTGAATAACATGTGAATGAACTTATTTAAAAGAAAGGGGGGAAAACAGAAACCATACTGATTTAAATTAATTTTACTAAAAGTTTATGTAGTAAACATAAAATAGTGAAGAACATCATAAGTTTATATCTAATAAACAACTATAAAATCATAAATTTATAATTAAATACACAAAAACTATCCATTAGTAAAATTCACATACCAAGGGTGAATTTTTCCTGACAAATGATATTTTTCTGCTAAAATAAAGTCCCTGCTTGCTACATCATTGCTATAACACAGGATATTTTGCAATTAAAATGTCAGTTCTACCAAGTATACTGGAGAAGTCAAACCTATAATTTTTCTTTATTGGAATTATTATAAAATCTTGGTTGCTATAGTGGTGTGATGTAATTTGATCTTTATTTGACACGTGACTATCACTCACATAGTGTAGAATTGCCCATTTCTTTTTTCATTGATGCCTAACTAATAAAACAGTGCTAGTTGATATTAAAAAGCCATAATTCCCATCTGTACATATGAGTCCTAAAATCTTATAGAAATATTTTGTTTATAAACTAGCCAGTCAGATTATCTATAACATACAGATGTTGATATTTTCTAAGTTACTTTTTTGAGAGGAAAATAATTATGAATGATTTTTTAGTTGTTTCTTTAGACTTTGTGGTTTCTGTTGCTGGAAGTACTTAATATCCACTCTCCCCTTCAGCTTTGGTTAAAGAGACATGGTTTTCAACTGGGCACATTCCTGCCCACATAGCAGGTTATGTGTCCCAAGGCCCCTTCCACCCAAGAGAAAAATAATTGGAAGTTTTGTCAGGTACATACATCAAGAATATTAAAAAAGAATATGATGAGTCCTTTTTTTAGAATCTTTTGTTTGTTTGTTTTTGCCCTGGTAGTTGGGCGATGGATCTGATGAAGACTGAAAAGGACACTCTCTTGGATTGTAAGGGGGAAAGGCACACAGTAGAGACGCTGGACTTGGAAGCTATGATTTTCATGAATTCTTGTGACCCTGGAGCTGCCTCTCAGGTCGTGTCCTTCATTTACACGAGAGACAAATTAATTTTATCTCACTATCCACATTTTTTGAAGTCTCTGTAACACCCATAGTCCTGATACAAATGCATGTGTTGAAGAACAGTATGTTCAACTTTCATCACATTAACCATAGTATTCCTCAACACACAGACATGTATTCTCTTCATTTTATTCACATGCAAGATAGTCAAGAACCTATGCAATAGAGTCAGGATCAAAAGCCAGGTTCTGTCAACTCTTAGCTGTGAGACTTAGAGGATAACTGCTTGATGTCTCTTCAATATTAGTCTCTTGATCTATAAAATAGGAATGAAGAGATTGCAGTGATGTTGTGAGAATTAAATAATGCACATGAAATAGTCATCTGACCAACTCGCATAAATTACGTATACAGTGACTTGAAATTAATAATAATATTGATGATGCAGGTGATGACTTCTGCATAAACAGGGACAATTACCTCTCATCACACTTTCCACCCATTCCAAAGACGGGAAAAATATATAAGAAATAAGGCTGATGATTTTCCTGAAGATTTCTAAAGAGAAACCCAAGAAACTGTATATTTCAAGAATCAGCAGTTTAAGATTTTAAGGAATTTTAACCTAAAAATACAATCTTTTCAGTTGTACAAAAGAGGATACAGATTCCTCTTTAGGAGGAGGAACCCAAGAACGTGTGTGTTATGAAGCCATCTGACAGGTACGTTGCCGATAGCCTGGCACGGCCTTCCACCAGCCCCTTTCACAACACCTTGAGGAATTTAGCATATGGTTGTCAAAATCTCTGGATTTTCCAAAGTGCAATTCAATTCCAACCAATTAAACATTATGCTGTGCAATATTGCATCTAATAGAATAGGGCTGTTATTTTATTTTATAGATTTATGCCTGTTCCTAATCCCTATATAACAATATTCCTCTCCACCCCCCCATACCAAATCACACACATACACACCACACACACACACACACACACACACACACACCAAATCATGCCAGTCATTCCTCCACACACAACATGTTTGGGCTACAAGACAGACTTCATTAGGCTTCCAATACACATCTGGAAGAGAAAAGGTATTGCCAAAACCTATTAAATTTCATTTTGCAGCTCAGATAGCAAGCAGCTGAATATTGTAGTATACACTCACTCAAAGGGCTTGTCACTTAATAGAGAATAGATGACTCCAGATATCACCTCAAAACATGCACATGAAAAATTGTTTCTATAGCTGCAAATGTTTACATGTAACCGTTTCTACATGCCTTAATGTGCCAGAAGCTGTGCTAAATGATTTACAAATAAAATATGGCCCCTTTTACAATTTAAAATATTAGTGAGGAAGTTCTTATTTTGCAAGTTTTGTAAGAATGTTTCTTCAAGAACCACAGCTAGAAATTGAGCCAGATCTCACAACTAAGTAAATGATATGGGTAGAATCCAAATATGTGTTGCTTAAATTAAAAAAAAAAAAAAAATCTCATGGATACCTTGCTGCAATATCAACCAGGCAATGGCAAGGCAGAGAAAGCTGGAGGTGTATATTTAATCCATTCTAATGAGAAAATTCTCATGAAAGCAGTAGCGAGCTGGATGCATCTGAAGGGCCAGTCATGTTGCATGCAATAGTTTACTAAACATTTTCTGAGCCTTTTTCACAGACAACTCCCAAAATAATTCCTTAAACAGTGCTATTACAGTCATCCCAGTGGTGCCAGCATTTCTATTAGTAAATCTATCAATATTCAAATAGTTTTAGAAGTATTCATAGCATTAGGAAATTAATCTCATTGGCTATTCTAGGACAGACCTTCTCTTGTTTTCTTATGCTTCTGCCATCTCAAGAAAAGAGTATGCCCTGTGTAGCCCATGGTCTCAGGAAGATGAGGCAAAACTGCAGCTAAGCTCAGCCTGGCTCAGCTCTCGGTTGATCTGCGGGAGCCAGTTAGGTTGTGGAAAAGTGAGTGGCAAACCAGGATCATGCTTTAGCTTACTCCTATGCATATGTTTTTGGTGGTAATATGTGTATAGATTTCTGTCACTAAGCCTGAATCCTCTGCATTCAAAAGAATTGAGAGAGGACACAACGCCCAATATTGCCTCTTTAAAGAAGAAATGTCTTTCTGGAAACAGAGGTGGAGCTAGCCTTGTAGAACAAGTCATACTCTGAGAAGCATTGAGTTGTAAAAAGGAACCTTGAAAATTCTCTCACTGTTCCATTTTCTAAGGGGAAAGCCATAGGCTATGGAAATCAGGCCGCAACAACCCTTTTCTTTAAAATAATATAATCAATTTTCTCACAAAGCATATTTAATCCCGTTGTGAGTCAAGTAAAATTAAGAGTTGTTTCATTGTTAAATTATCTAATTACCTTTCTCTCTTTTGCTTCTTGTGTTCCTAAAGTACATACTTATACACATGCACACATCCAAAATAATCAATAATATTTTTAAAAAATGCCTTATCTTCTGTAAGTAGTCAAAAAGATTTGATGAAACACAGCAGTATTTTAAAAGTCCCCTGAAAGCTTTTGTTGCTGTTAAAAGGCTTCAAGAAAATGGTATTTTTAATTTCTTTTCTTCAGCAAGGGAGTGTGAATGATTCAGACTGTTGTTGGGTGTTGAGTGACTTTTTTTGGTTTGTGCCAGCAAAGGTTTAGAGACTTTTATTGTTCTTTCTTTCTTCGTTTTGTGGTTTTATGTGTGAAACTTGTCAACAACAGCAATCCAAGTCTTAGATTTAACTACTTCAAGGGAGGAGAGTTTATGTAGCACATGAAGAAAAGAAGATTTAGCATATGTGGGAGCTCAGATCAGGGTTGATAGGTGCCCGTTCAATACCCCCCACATATACACACAGAGAATAGGACCCTATTCCTATTCTCTATCTAGGCCTATCGTAAATAGGCCAATTATTGATTGATTGGTTTTATCAACTGATAAATTAAACAATTTATCAATTGTTAGGCCATTCTTTTTAAAATATGTATCCATGAAGAATCTTGCATAAATGCCAAAATGAATCGAACCATTCTAGGGCAAAACCTGAATGTCTGTATTTCTGCCTGTCTCTGTGGTAGTGTCAGCGCTGCACGCTGCCTGAGCAGAGACCACATTCTGACAGCCTTTCTTCAGGCCACTGCTGCTGATGAGACATTAAGAAGAAGTTCACCTCTTAAGAGTATCTGCCTGCAATCTCTGTTACTTTATTCATTCAACAAATATTTATTGAGCTGCTACTGTATCCCCCCCCCCCCAAGAAAATACTAGCTGAAAAATAGAGTAGGGAAACAACAATGCCCGTATTCGGTGGGGGACCAGGGAGAGAGCAAACTAATAAACAGGTGTGATGGGCTGGACAGTAATCCCCAAAATGCCCACATCCTCATCCTTGGAACAGAATTCCATCCCAAAGGGGAATTAAGGCTCCAGATGAAATTAACTTCTGCTTTCACTGTGAGACAAGGAGATAGCCCGATTATCTGGATGGGCACAATGTGATAGGGATTGTTCTTTAAAGCAGGGGGAGATTGGGAGATTCAGAGAGCTGTGGCTGATAAAGACTGGGTGGTGCCCCAGCCAGCTTGGCTCAGTTGAAGGGAGGATCTGGGGGTGTTGGTGATGCAGCTAATGGCGGAGGAACCAACAGGCTGTGGGGGGCTGCAGGAGGCTCCAGTAGCCAGAGGGGCCAGACAACTTTTGGGGAGACACAAGCCTTGTAGTGTCTCCATCCTGGCCTCTGTCTCCCTCCCCTTACACGTGTGGCTAAACAAGGAACCCTTCGTTTCCCAGTCCTGGTCAATTGCATTTAAGTTTCCTAGGCCTGGGACCACACTGACATTTTGCTTCCAGCAGAAGGGATTGTATCCATTCATTTGTTGGACTGTATACATACCCCTATACAAGGACGGAGGGAGAGAGTGTTTCTGATTTTAGTTTTTCCCCTCTGCCATAAATTCTGGTACTCTTTCTGTATTCTTTTCTGTAAAACAAATCCTGTCTTACCCCTGATCTGTGGTCCGAGGATTCATTCCTCAAACCCCCAAGACCCAATTCAATAACATGTTCTTCAGTGATAAATGTTATAAGAAAAAAAAAAAAAGTTCAGCAAGTTAGGGAAGAAGGAAGGTTGGGGGCCGCAATTTTCTATTGAGTTCTCTAGAAAGTTATAATTTATAATATGTGCTTAATGACTTGTAGAATAAGAAAAAAAGTAGTTTATCAGGGGCAAGGGGGGAAAGTGAATCTGTAGGTGGAGGGTGGCTTTGATATGATACAGGGTTTGGGGGAAATCATCTTTAATAGGATGACACAGAAGGAAAGGAGCATTTCAAGGCCCTGAAGTGGCTTCATACTCTTCACTTTTCAGATCTAGCAAAGAGGCTTAAACGGTAGGGCACGCAGAAAGGTTTGGAGATCACTAATCTGATGTGGAAATATGCCCATAGTATCCATGTTTTTCTTTTATGTTATTCCTTTCTTTTTTTCTTCTTTCTCTTTTCATTCTCTTTCTCTCTTCCTGAATAATAAATTCATTATTTTTTGAAAACTGAATACCTTAAAAAATAAGCTCCCCCTTGATTTGAAAACACAGATTTGTTTGTAGTTCACTTTTTCCAAGATACAGATTGTAGCGATTTTGTTTTTTTTTTTTTTTTTTTTTTTATTTATTAAATCATAGCTGTGTACATTGATATGATCATGGGGCATCATATACTAGCTTCATAAACCATTTGACACATTTTCATCCCAATATTCAACATAGCCTTCCTGGCATTTTCCCA
>CAUYPK010051785.1:0-12968 GCA_963574355.1 Loris lydekkerianus | reverse complement strand
ATAGGCTTTAAACCAACCAAAATAATTAAGAATAAGGATGGACACTTCATATTTGTTAAAGGTAATACTCAATATGATGAGATCTCAATTATTAATATTTATGCACCCAACCACAATGCACCTCAATTTATAAGAGAAACTCTAACAGACATGAGGAAATTGATTTCCTCCACTTCCATAGTAGATGGAGATTTTAACACCCCTTTAGCAGTGCTGGATAGATCCTCCAAAAAGAAGCTGAGCAAAGACATTTTAGATTTAAACTTAACCATTCAACGTCTGGACTTAACAGACATCTACAGAAATTTCATCCCCGTAAAAATACACATTCTTTTTTTTTCTTTAATGATATCTTCTTCTTAGGGGTTTAAGTACAATTGCAGAGCATTTACCACTGGTTAGTAATACATGAACTTCCTTAACTAATTTATAAAATGCAAGAATAAAGAAGGAGACCCCCAAAATTTCAGCAATATGAATATATATACATTTCTTTCTTTCTTTCTTTATTTATTGTTAAATCATAGCTGTGTACATTAGGGCAATAGCCTGTACCCATTCTAAGATGCACCATAGATGTGGCCCCACCCATTACTGTAAGTCCACCAAAACCTCCCCCCTCCCTTCCCCTTTCCCCATAGTCTTGTGGTATAGTTGGGTTATAGCCTTCAAGGAAAAGCTATAATTTAGCTTCATAGTAGGGCTGAGTACATTGGATACTTTTTCTCTCATTCCTGAGATACTTTGCTAAGAAGAATATGTTCCACCTCCATCCATGTAAACATGAAAGAGGTAAAGTCTCCATCTTTCTTTAAGGCTGCATAGTATTCCATGGTACACATGTACCACAATTTGCTAGTCCATTCGTGGGTCGATGGGCACTTGGGCTTCTTCCATGACTTAGCAATTATAAATTGGGCGGCAATAAACATTCCGGTACAGATGTCTTTGTTATATTGTGACTTTTGGTCTTCTGGGTGTAAACCTAGAAGAGGAATTATAGGATCGAATGGCAGGTCTATTTTTAGGTCTCTAAGTATTCTCCAAACTTTCTTCCAGAAGGGACGTATTAGTGGGCATTCCCACCAGCAGTGTAGAAGTGTGCCCTTTCCTCCACATCCACGCCAACATCTCTGGTTTTGGGATTTTGTTATGAGGGCTACTCTTACTGGGGTTAGGTGATATCTCAAAGTAGTATAAAAAAGCTCATCATCCTTAATCATCAGAGAAATGCAAATCAGATGACAGAATTTTAACTCGTCTGAAACATCCTATTTAGTTTATGGTTATATTTCAATTTAAAATATTAATGTCTATTTTTTAAAAAGCCAATGTACAGACTCAGGTACGTAGATTTATTTATTTATTTGAAAGTCATGATGCAAATCCATTCAGCCATTTTTGCTCTAGGCTCTAGCCTATGCACAATTTTTCATTAAAACATTTTTCAAACTGAGGATGTCTGCAGTAGTCTGGAACATATTTTCTCCAGTCCTTGATTTTAAGCTCTCTGTATATCTTAGACTTCTCTCAAAAGGTCTGTGCCATGTGTGATTATCACTGAGCAGTGCCAGTCAGAGTGGAAAATACACCAGCTTTATTAAAGGCATCTTTAACCCATTTAATTAAGCTTCTTATTCTGTCAATAAAACTGTTCTCTGAATAAAAGACTTTTTCTTTACACATAATACCTTATTTATTAAGACAGGTTTTAAGTGTAGAGGAGTATAGTGAAAATAATAATGACTATTAGCATTATCCAGCTTTGTTAAATCTTAATCCTTTTCCATATATGCTTATGATATTTTAATTAGCACATATTCATTTGAGTGCCTGGCTCCATTATTCTCACTTCTATTTCTTTCTCTCTGGAAGTAAAGGATGTCATTGTTCTTTATCCAAACAATGTACATATACACTTTTATGATATATGCATGTATTCTGAGATAACATTTAATATTTTAAAAGGATATACATGTTATCACAATGTAAGTCCCTTTGAAACATACTTTTATTCACATTATGTCTTGTAAGTTTTTTTTTCCTTGTTAATACTTGCAGGGGTAATTGTTCATTTTTACTATGTAAGGATTCTATTGATGAACACAATACAATTTATCTTTATTTGTCATGTTCTCCCTACTTGTTTTTCATTGTCCTAGAAGTTACATTTTCAAAAGGTCCCTGGATTCAAAGATATGTGTGTGTTAATAAATGATTACTCTTTTAAGTTTGAATAGGTTTGTTATACAGCAATGGTATTAATTTCTTTAGTTGAAAATAACACAGAATATCTCTTTTCTTTTTTTTTTTTTTGAGACAGATCCTCACTGTGTTGCCCTCGGTAGAGTGCTGTGACGTCACAGCTCACAGCAACCTCCAACTCTTGGGCTAAAGCCATTCTCTAGCCTCCGCTTCCCAAGTATCTGGGACTACAGGCACCCACCACAACGCCCGGCTATTTCTTCTTCTTTTTTTAGGTTGTAGTTGTCCTTGTCTGGCAGGCCCAGGCAGGGTTTGAACCTGCCAGCTCTGTATGTGGCTGGCTCCCTAGCTGCTGAGCTATCGGCGCAGAGCTAGAATATCTCTTTTCTTAATAGTTCTGGAAACATTTTCTGTTTCTCAGTGGGTCCATGTTTCTAATGTCTTTGTTCTTAGAGGGTTTCTATTATAGTTGATCAGCTAAGTACAAATTCTTTGAGAAATGAATCTGGAATCCACATTTTAAATATTCATTCTTCAATCTACACCATTATTTTTATTTGGTGATTCTCACAATTATTTCCTTTAGAAAGTAAATAAAACAAGTTCATGGTATGATCAATTTAATTGTTGTTTTTCTTTTCTACAAATGCCTAAACCTTCTTATTTAGTGTATGCAACATTTCCTTACAGTTTTGTTACAAGCCTGAGCATAGTGAGAAAGCATCTTTTTCTCGGTTCTTACATCTCCCTTTCCAGTGCTGTTCTCCATTATTGTTTTCTGCTGTCTTCAGCTTAACCTATGGAGAGCAAAAAGTCTGCTTGTGAGATGATGATGCTACATTTTATTGGTGGTACCATCAACTTGGCTTGTTTTTCATCATTAGTTTAAGATTATTTCCTGAATTCTTTGGGTTCACTTGATTACTTATTTATTTTCTGTTTCTTACTGATTTTAACTCTTTGATATTTAGCAGTGCATGGACTCCAGAGGATCACTTGTTTCAGGACTTTTACCTGATTTACCCCTAATTTTTAACTCCTCCTTAACAAACTTGCCCTATATGCTTTGTTCCCTGACTTTCAATTGACCCTAGAAGAGATCATTTAGTTCTGTAGTTTGCCTGATGTATTTTACAAATGGTAAAATGAATATTTATGTTTTATAAAAATTCCTCCCTATATTCTTTTTTTTAAACCATAGCTTATATCTTAATAATCAATTTTCCTGTTGAACCCTGAGTTATCATTTTTATTGCCATGATGCTTGCTTTATTTTGGCAATTAGTATGACTTAAAACTACTCAGCTATAAGCAATCCATTGCTTCATACTTGGATAAAATGAAATAAATGAGAAATAAGAACTTCACCATCGTAATTTTTCATGTGGTACTCTCATAGATACGGCCTATGTTGAAATAAAGTGTTTCTGCCTCCCCCTTCTTCAGGAAGACATACATTGAATTTCCTATTAATAAGCAATAGAATAGCTAGCTACCTTATGATTATTTTATTGCTTTAGGTACTGGTATATCACAATGTTATTGTCTGTGATCACAAGGTATTCCTGCCTTAATTCAGTGTTTACGTTTTTCTTTGTAAGTGTTCCATGGTGACTTGACTTCTAGAACTGCCTTCTGCTGTTCCTGATCTACCGAAGCTCTGGACTAGTTGTCTTTTTCTTTCAACAGCAGATAGTTTAACAGTGTCTGTGGTATACTATTGTATGAATCAAACATGCTAAGATAAGGTAAAGAAGAAGATAAATTTAGGGCAAGTGGTATAATATTTTTCTGGAAAAAGTCACTTGTGCATCAATTAACTCTTTTCCCAGGATCGTGCAAAACCATATCTCTGTGTCTTTTGTGCTTAGCTTTTTACCAAGAATGCATTCATAGAAACATGGAATATCAGAGGTGAGAAGGATCTTAGAGTGTATCTGATACAATTTTATTGCATTTGTGGAGAAACAAATGTGACAACTTAACAGGTAATATTTAACAGTTTACTTTAAAAGTAAACAAGTTTCCCAGTTAATCTACCTGGGGAGGTCTTTTGATTCCAGACAGTATCCTGTCCCTTATTATGAATTCCTCAAATTGTTTAACTGCTGATTAGTGCATAACCTGCTGAAATTAAAAAGGAAACCAATTTATTTCTGAATCATGAAGTTTTACTGATTGTTCTTGTACATAGATATTTTGGCCTGTATGTTCCAATTGGTAACCAATGATTGTACCTTTCTATTATATTCCCAATGACAGAGGGTAATACTGACGTAAGTCTTCCTTCCTTTTTCTACACTTTCCCATAAAAGCCTTGTGACCTGCAGTAGACTCTGGAACATGCCCAAATCCGTTGCTGGGTCTTGATAGATCACAGCTCATATTTGGCTTAATAAACTTACAATGTTTTTTTTTTTTGCCTCAACAGCTTTAATTTCACTCAAAAAATGAAATAGCCAATGTTGACCAGTTTTGACTTTTGAAATCTAATTGTCATATGGTTAACAAACACAAGAAGAGGATCAAGCCCCAGTCACTTGCCCAGCAAGATGTCTGTAGGGCAGGGCCGCTGCACTATGCAGATTCTTCCTCAATAATCTCCATGACAGCACTTGTTCTGTCTCTCACTTTGCTTTTCTGTCATTAATTTTGTTTTGTTTTTTTCTTTAACAAAGTTGGTACATATTTAGAGTGGAAAGTGGGAGAAAGGAACTACATCAAAGTTTCCCTCAGGGAAAATGTGGACATTTCAAATGAAGATGAACTATTAAGATATATTAGTATAAGTCTTTACCAGCAGGAAAGCATCCTCAATCATTTCTTTTGTTCTAAGCCATTTTGTTATTATCTAAATAGACACTTCTGAAGTGATAAGTGGGTAGCATTCCAAAAATCATTTGTAACTGAGTTGCTCTAGATCTTGGAAGGCATTTCCTATACAAATGGCTTAATGATTGATTATTATGTTCCCTGGCCAGTCTTGCAAAGTCACTTTAACACATATAGTACCTAAATATGTTAGAATTGTTTCAAAATACATTTAACCATCATCTGCTTCATTATTTCTTTGGGGCAATTGCTTTTATAATTTTAAGTCTTTCTCTCAGTCGTAGCATCCATTTCTAGCATTGTTGTACAGCAGGGGTTTCAATGGAGGAGGATTGAGGGATACACCCCAAAACCATCAAGGTTTTTTTTTTTTTTTAATTACACTCAACCCAATTCTGTACCTACAGAAAGGTTGGCTCAGGAGAACCACTCACCAGTTGTTCAGGATCCAAAGGTAAAAGCGGTTCCTCAATCCCTTGGAACCTGAAGCTTCAGGCTTATGTAGAAGTGTTTTGTGATACAAAGTTTTATGCACTAAGAACTACCTGATTTATATCTTTTGAGTTTCTCATTTAAGAAATCATACTATTTTTTGTCTTGCTTTTTGGAAATTTGAGAGCTGCATTTAATTACAGAAGCAACTTTATACTAAACTACTTCAGTATTTCTTGGGTGTAGACATTTGGATTTTTTTTTTTTTTTATTTGACCCAATGTCTTATTTTATTCTACTTCATGATGTTTTATAATATGCACTGTGGTAGCAGGATCTTTCAAACTTAAAAATTAACTCTGAATTGTCAAAAGAAGCTTTGTTTCTGGAAGCAATTATTTGCAATAATTACCTTGCTATTTTCTGAAGAGGTAAGATTCCTGGTGTCACATGGCAACATCACATCTACCATCCCCGGGTTTCCTGCTGGGTTCTGTCAGATTAAAGTGTTCAGCTCCCCTGCTGAAAAAGCCACATGGGTTCTTTCCTGGCCACCTGTGGAGAAGGAGAGAGTTTTTTATTTTCTCTTTAAATTTCTAGTGCTTTAATTTTCTTTCTGATTAAAGGATAAGGAGAAAGAAAATAGCTAGAATATGGACTGGAGCACTAAATATCACTTACTGTAATGCCGTTTTTGACAAAATATAATCTCAGGAACAAAGTAAATTGGACTGCTAGTCTTACCACCCTCTACCACTTTCCTCTCACATTTTTTCTTAAAGAATTTGAAAAGACTGCTGTTTCTACATGCTCTCCCCTTCTACTGAAACTTTTTTTTTCTGTTAAGAGGCAGAGTCTCACTCTGTTACCCAGGCTAGAGTGCAGTGACCTCATCCTGGCTCACAGCAACCTCAAACTGTCCCAGTTTCCCAAGGAGCTGGGACTACAGGTATGCATCACAGTGCCTGCTAGTTTTTTATTTTTATTTATTTATTTGTTTATTTTTAGTAGAGATGGCACCTCGCTTTTGCTCAGGCTGGTCTCAAACTCCTAAACTCAAGCAATCCTCCCACTCTGGCCTCCCAGAATGCTGGAATTACAGGAGTCAATGATGGTGTCCAGACCTTCTGCTGAAATCTTGTCATCTTCTACTTCCTTACTTTATATCACTTTTGCTTATAAAAGAGTAAATACTGGCTCTTGGTAAAGATTGGGAAGGTTCAGATGTGAGTCTCCTACTATTTAAATCACTCAGAGGCTTCGAGGACCATATTTCTAACTTTCTCCCCTTTCTATCACTTATAACTTACTTATATATCACTTACTTATATATCACTTATATCACTCTGCTTTGTTTTTCTCAAAGCCGAGTCATCATCAGTGAACTTTAGAGGCCAGGAACTCCTTTTCATTGTTTTCTCTTATTCAGGGAGAAGAGAAACTTTCAAGTGAGGGTAGCTGCGTTCTTATCAGGCCATGTCAGTATGTATTCTCGTTTGAAGATCATAAGACCAATAAGGACCCGAAATCCCAAAGGTTCCAAGTGTGAGAGGTGATTTGTGTTTCTGATTTCCTGTGCCAGATATTTAAAATCAATTACAAACTCTGTTGTAATGTCTCTTATTTAAACAGCTGAACTGTGTGGTCCTGGAATATTTGTTTCTTCATTCTCTCATTTTTAGTAGACTCTCTTTTCTGCAGTTAGGTGACTAGTAGAAAGGTCTATAATGTGAAGTTTTGATGTAAAAACAGCATTGTAAGTCATTTCCTATGTTTTGTAGACTGAGGCTCTTTATCATAATGAATAAAATTTCCAGGCAACATATCCACCCTGCTTTGGGATAATAGCTTTGTTTTTTAACATTTGTTAAGTGAAAAAATTGTGCAATGACATTTGCTATAAATTTAATAGAGATATTGGATGTATTAATCACTGAGTCATTTCTATGTATATGTGTATGATACAGGATAGAGGGCTTGAGATATATTCAGTCTATAGACAATGTTTAGAGAGTAAATAGATACAGTAATCTCTAATAATACCTCCATGTTGCTCTTCAAAGGTCCCCAGATGTTTTTTCTTATTGATCGATAACCACAGCTACTGTGGTGTCATTAGGGTATCTAATATATACTATTAATTATTTTATAAGTATTATATCAAGTTTATTGTATGGTTTTATTTAATGATGTATAAATTATTAAATTGTCTAATAATTTACTTATGATTTGAATGATGGACTAGCAATTATATTCTATGTGAAATGCACTTAACCTTGTTAAAAAAAAAAAGAGATAAAGATGATTTAATAATGTTTTGGCTTATACTAAATCTTATAGTTGTTACAATACATGAACCTTTACTTAAACTCCATTCTTTTTTATTTATTTATTTATTTATTTATTTATTTTTATTAAATCATAGCTGTGTACATTAGTGCAATCAAGGGTGCAAGTGCAATGTGCTGGTTTCATATACAATCTGAAATATTTTCATCAAACTATTTAATATAGCCTTCATGGCATTTTCTTAGTTATTTGTATTCCGCATTTAGTAAGTTTCGCCTGTACCCATTCTAAGATGCACCGAAACTCCATTCTTAAGAAGTGAATGAGCCTTATGTGTGTGTTGACTGATCTTTTCTTCTCTCCACTTAGTCATCACTTAGAGAGGCTCAGCTCTGTGGGTGATTACACGTAACATTTGGCAAGAAAATTATTTTCATTCCCCAAATTTATTTCTGGTGAATTGCTGTCAACAGTCAATCTACCTCATTGAAGACCTCAAAGGAATTTTCTACCATGTAAATATCTGCTTGGCTTTGATGATTTAATGGTGCTGATTTAACTTAATGTAGGGAATGTGCAAGATCTTTAGCTCAGTCTCACCCATTGCAAATACAGCTCATTATCCTCCTAGATCCCTGCACATTTATGTATCTTTCTCAAAGGTTTTTACTCCTAAGTTTTTTGTTTTTGCTGTTGCTGTTAACATTTGGTTAAAGTTGGGAGATTATTCCTTCCCTTAAATATCTGGCTATGAGTTAAAGCATAACTGCTTCCAGAGGTAGCTGCCCTATTTAGGGCCTTCGGAAAGCCAAGAATCTAAGGGTAAGAAGTGTGCCTTTTTTGCCCATGATAGTACCCCAAGTGTCTAAAATAGTAACCTGCACTTACTAAGCCTCAATCAACATTCTGTGAGTGAATCAACAAATGTCCAAATGGCTTTCGAGCAGGGGAAACTCAAGCAAGATGGTTCCCCACTGTCAATAGTTCGACTTATAATTTTCAACTTTGCAATGGGATTATGCCTCCCATTATAAATCAAGCAGTGTACTGAACTTATAATAGGCTTATCCAGATTTAACCCCATTGTAAGTCAATGAGCATTTGTATTTATTTCTTTGTGAGCCCTCAAATTACACTATTTAGTATTTGCCCACTCTTTTTATCTAAAAATGGAGCTGTGCACTTGTGAGATCCGTTATAGGGACTGATTTGTTGGTTTTCAGAATTCAGGTCATCATCTCATATCATGGCTATTGTTTTTCTTATTCAAAAACAGTAACATGACGTAGGCATTTGTTTTTATATTTACCTTGTGGATTTCAAGTTTTTTCCATTTGACCTTCTCCATAGGGTTGCATTCGTTGGTTATCAACTAAGGAAAAAGTTATATCAGAATTTTGAATATAAATCCAGTTTCAGTGGTGAGCAGCTGACAGTAATAGATTGCTAATTTAATGGCAGGATCTGTGATAATATCTGCTGAGATCAGCAACACGAGCCTAGTTAGTACATGACAGACCACATTATCAAGTAATAATGTGGCCATTAACATATTAATGTTCTTGTAAATGTTTCTCTCCTCAAGGAATCATAGTACAATCCTTGGACACATTTGAAGATAAATCACTAGACACACAATAGACAGAAATATATCTTCAGTTCTCTCTCTCTCTCTCTTTTTTACTATTTCAGAGCTGATGGAAGACGGGAATTCCTATAGTAAACAGAAATTTTCTGTCGTACCTATCACAGTGACATGATCCCTACAAATTGTTATGGGATATAATGCCAAACCATACTGTGCCTGTTCTTCTGCATAGCTCCTAATAAGCCTGGGCAGGTATCCATGCTAAGAGACCCTGAGGTCTGAGAAAAAGATCTGAGCCTTCATGGTCTCTGAGAGACTTTGCCAGGACTTGGAATGAAATAAATCCGTTCAGCAGCCAAAAATAAAAAGAACGGGGAGAGAGAGAGAAGGGAGAAAAAGCTGACAAAAATCTGCATACATTATTGAGAATTTGCCTTTGTTCTAGAACTTGTTAGAATTTGGAAAATGTGAAGAGAAAGAAATTTACAGTCTACGATGAGATCATATATATATGAAGAGTATCTTTAGGGACATGGCATACTAAAAGGTCAATTGAACTGACACATTAAGCCTAAAAAATTAGATTTTATTTATGCCTCTTTCAGAAGAAATAATTGATGACTTTCAACTCTCCCTTAAATAAACTTGGTTTGCACTTTAACATGAGAGAAGTAACCACGGTCCTATTCTTGAAGGTAGACTGTCAGTCTCAATTATTGAACAAAATCATCATGACTGTTCTACAAATCAGTATATGATATTCGCTGGTAATAGAAATATTTCAAGGAACAATAGTAAATATTGAATTCTGCTGGATAAATCTTTGGGATTAAAAGAAGAGCAAATTAAAAGGGTCTGTAAATATGTTGAGTTCTTCAGAGAAAGGAACATGATAAAACTAAGCTATTTTTAATACATTTATTTAGCACAGTGGTTATAATCAGAAAAGAGTATGTCTCTGGAGTCAGGAAATTTAGTTCTTCACAAGGTTTACACAACTGGGAAGATTATGTGGATGTGTGTGCACACGAGGAGGACTTCACAATGAACAAAGCTACTGTGCCTGAGAAAAACTGGGCATCATCTAGGTTCTTTTGGTTGCATTTAACGCTTATTGTCCTCAAGAATTTTTGCCTATGGGCAAATATATACTGTGGGGCCAGTACACACTGTCAAGGGATTTAAATTTCAGCTTTGCTACTTTACATTCCTGAAACTTCAGGTGAGTTACTTAATGTTTGTGGTGGACAGAATGATGGTTCCTCATTTGCCCATGTGCTAGTACCCTGAACCTGCGAACATGTTGCCTTACATGCCAAAAGGGACTTTGCTGATGTGATTCATTTAAGGACCTTGAGATGAGGACATTTTCCTGCTATTTCTGAGTGGGCCCAATCTAATCTCAAGGTTAGATTTAGATTAGGAGGAGTAACAGTAGAAGTAGAGGGAGGTGAGAGAGAGAAGAAGAAGGAAGATGAAAAAAAGAAAAGAGGAAGAGGATGGGAAGGAGGAGGAGGGTGGAGGAGAAGAGAGGAGAGATGGAGATACTCCGCTATTGATCTTGAAAATGGAGAAAGGGACCAAGAGCCAAGAAATTCAGTTGGCCTTTAGCTAGAAAAGGGAAGGAAATAAATGCTTTCCTTAAACCTCCAGACCACCTTGATTTCAGGGCCAAGGAAACAAGTTTAGGACTTCTTACCTTCAGAAGTATAAGGTTATAAATTCATGTTGTTTAAGCCACTACTTTTGTGTTAATATATGACAGCAGCGATGGGGAGCTGATGCAAACTCTCTAGACTTCAGTTTGTTAAAAAAAAAAAAAAAAAAATAGGAATGGATCCTATTCCTTAGGATTTTTGAGCTGATCAAATAAGAGACAATGTATAAAACATATGTGTATCATTAAGCATATCCTGCTGATGAAGATGAGGATGACTATGACAACAATTTTGCTTTACTTCTAGAAAGGTAAGAACCTCAGCCACTACTAAAAATGAAGGTATGAACTCATTTGATTTTGGATAGCTTTCATCATTTTCTACTTCCAACTGTCCCTCTACATAATAAATTTTCTCCCTTTTGTGTGTTTCTAGGAAAAGCTAGTCATATTCTTGTTCTCATTGTAAATCAATCAGTCACATTAACAAGTTCTTTTTGACTATCTACCAACAACCCATGATTGTATGTGCCAGAAACAGTTGGCTCAATCATATTTTCCTTGAGTTTTTCAGAATTTATAGTTTTAAGGTTGGATGAGGTTATTTTTCTTTCCAAAGTAAGGATTTGGAAAGTCCTGATTTTGAAAGTCAGGACCCACGACTCTCTACTTCTTCCCTTTTTTTTAGCACTTAGCATGTCCTTTTGTTGCATATGATGAAAAAAAAGAATCATTTAACGTTTTAAGGAGCTGACAATTTATTGTAACAAGTATAACACGATCAAATACCAATTAAAATGGAGCACAATTAAAGGATTATGAGAGCTTATAAAAGAAAGAGCTGCATGTTCATATGCATGGAAAAAGCTTTCAGGAGGAAAGTAGGTTTTGAGCTGTTATTTGAAGGATTGGTGAGATTTAAATGAAAAATGGGAATGGGACAAGGTACTTTATGTTGGTGGGGCACTAAAAAATCCTTTGAGTCACTTAGCGATAAGGGTGAGCATGGCTTTTATGGAAGAGGATCACGTGGTTTGGGAGTGGAATTAGGTTGGATCAGAATGTGGTCAGGCTTTACAGCTATTCCAAGTCCTATTGTTCCATCTTATTCCCAAAGCTCCTTGGAGCACCTGTATATTTATAGAAAAAGACATTTCTTTGCATTTCTCCTGTAGCCATCCGATGAAGTAGTAGCTCTGATTCATCCAAGCTGAATCTCAGCTCGGGGTATAAGGACAAATGACAGTCATCCTTTCTCTTGCTAAATAGCTTGGACCCTCTGATCATAAATGCTGTTAATGGTGACGAAGTTTCAATTTTAGATATTTTTTAGCAGGAAAAGTATCTGATAGGCATATGGAGTAGAGCAGAACTATTCTAAGTATTTTTGGGGCTGGTCTGGGGAAGGAACACACAATCAGCAGTTTATCTATAATGCTGCTTCTGCCCAGTCACATTGGTATAAAAGGCCAGCACCCCAGTGAGGGAACAGTGCAGGAAGCACTAGCACCAGCAACCCTGGCAACATTTCTGCTGCCTTCTGGGTGGAAGCAAAGAATTAAAAGCAAATGAGATGATTCAAGAAAATAGCAGAGATGGTGAATCAAAATAGTCATAGGCTCCTTCAGAGATACTTTATGTTCATGTTCAAAAGATGATGATTTCTTTTTATTTTATTTATTTATTTATTTATTTATTTATTTATTTATTTATTTTTAGCAGGAACTCAACTTTATTGTGTCAAGCAGCCGCTTATATAGAGCGTGGGGAAGGGGCGGGGAAAGAAGGCGGGGATGAGGTGCGTGACAGGGTTGGGCCAATGGCATGGTACCACCTTGGCTGTATCTAGGTAAAGGCAGTTTCAGGCTGGGCCTTGCTGATAAAAGAGATACAAAAGTACCCTGAACCCCATGAATGCATCAATGTACAGAGTTATGATTTAATAAAAAATAATTAATAAAAAAA
>CAUYPK010051784.1:0-28732 GCA_963574355.1 Loris lydekkerianus | reverse complement strand
GGGCTGTTGGTTTTTATAATTGTTTTATATCATTAGTTTTTATCTTGTGTGTTTATCTTTTTGTCCTCCTATTAGGTGTGTTAACACCAATCCCCCTTCTTGCTCTCCTCTCTTGCTCCTTTCTCCCCCCCCCCCCAACTTGAATAGAATTGAGTTTTTCTCTTGTGTTGATGTGTGTTTGTCAACTGGCTTCATTTTAGTATTGAGTACGTTGGATACTTGGTTTTCCATTCTTTGTTTTTAATCTTTAAAAAAAATTTCAGGTTAATGTGAGGGTACAAACAACTAGGTTGCTGTATTTGCATTTATTAGATAGAGCCCCTCTTATAGTTGTGTCCTGCACCCAAAAGTTGTGTCATATACCCTTACATTGTGCCCATTAAATGGGAACACACCAACTCCCTCTCCTTCTTCCCTTCAAATTGAATTGGATTGAGTTTTTCTCTTATGTGGGCATGTAGTAGATCATCTACTGGCTTCATATTAGTGTTTTTCCATTCTTGTGATATTTTACTAAAAAGAATGTGTTTCAACTCCACCTGGGTTAATACAAAAGCTGTAAAGTCTCCATCTTTTTAATGGCTTAATTGTCTTCCATGGTATACATATATCATAGTTTATTAAACCCATTTATGGGTTGATGGGCACTTGGGTTGTTTCCACATCTTGGCAATTGTGAATTGAGGTGTGATAAACACTCTAGTGCAAATGTCCTTATGGTAAAATGATTTGTTTTCTTCTGGGTAGATGCCTAGCAATGGGATTATAGGATTAAAAGAGAGGTCTAATTTGAGTTATTTGAGGATTTTCCATACTTCTTTCCAAAGAGTCTGTATTAGTTTGCAGTGTCACCAACAGTGTAGAAGTATTCCCTTCTCTACACATCTGTGCCAGTATCTGAAACTTTGGGACTTTAACCATTTGTTTTTCTTGCACAATTTTATAATACTTTTTTTTTTTTTTTTTGGTTTGTGTTTTAAATAACCAGAAACACAGTAACTAACACCCTTACCTACCCTGGACCTCTGTTTTAGTTATGACTGCATTTGGTTTCAAATTACCAGAAAAGGCAAAAAAAAAAAAAAAAAAAGTGTCTTATATAAATAAGAGTTTATTTGCCTCATGTGATAAAGGCAGTAGGGCAGCCCAGAGCTAATGTGGCAGCCCAACAACACGATGGGGAACTCACATTCTCCCTGCATTTCTGCTCTGTCATCTTCAGTGTGTTGACTTTGTCCTCTCACTTGCTTCCAAGTGGCTATGCTTCTGTAGGTCTTGTGACTGCTCTACTCTGGAGGAAGGAGGAGTGAGGAAGTGGAAGTGGCCTCATTTGCAGACTTCTGCTTATGTCTCATTGGCCAGACTGTGTCACATGCCTTCCTATAGCAACAGGGGAGCTGGGAAAGTATTTAGCCTTGTCTCTGTATAAGAATTGGGCAAAGGAAAGAAGAGTCAGAAATGGACAAGCTCAAGTCAAAAACTTGAGTTTTTCTTCAAATTCCAGTGTTATATTTTACCTCTTCAACTGCCCTACAAACATCAGCCATCTGCTAGCTCCACAAATCATTCTATATTTGATTACTGAGTGTTATTGGATAATAACCACAAAAATTGTAGGCAATAGAGCTTCTGCATATAAATAGCATTTAATATCATTTAGGCACTCAGAACTGTTTGTTAGTTCTTTTTATTGTGATTTTTTTTTTTTAGCTTCTGCTGTTATTCTGTTTAATTAACATTGCAAATCTTTACCCATACTACTTTCCTTAAGATCCCTTTTCATGTCCCCCACCCTCTCAACAGTTTGCAATCCCTTGTTTTGCTGAGAAAAGTCAGGCTATTACATACAAAGTTCCTCTATTTCTTATAATCAATCTTTCTTCATTTATTTTTTCTCCTTTAATTCCTAGACTATAACCTACAGTTGTGGTCTTCCCCTAATCCATATCCATTGTGCTACAAGTGACCTGATGTTCATTTTATTTATTATTGTATCCCAACACTTGGCATCATGTGCTAGCAGGCACACCATAAATATTTGTTGAGTTTTTATTGAATCCTTTTTGCATAACTTTCCTACATAAATTATTCCCTTTCTCTCCTGAATCTTTCACCTCTTGTATCTCCTATCTTTCATTTTATAAACACAGTCAAACTTGTTTTTTGCCCAAAAAGACAAAAGGCGGATATTCAAAAAGAATAAAATCCTTCCTTCTCATGTACCTACACTCACTCACCCTTTAGTTAACCAAACTTCTCAAAAGAATAATCTCCAAATTCATTCTCTACTTCAATTTCTTCCAGTCATTTCTCAACTCATTGCTTACCAGCTTTAACCCTAACATGTAAATGGAAAGTCCCCAATGACTTCCTACTCACTAAATTCATATATTGCTTAAGTTTTCTGCAGAATTTCCTTACACACTTTCTGTTTCTTGGAACTCTTCCCTTCCTTAAATTTTGTGACAGTAGGATTTTTTGGTTCCTATAACTCTCCATCAATTCTCTTTTCCCTTCTCTTGGGATCCTCTTCTTCAGTGGTTGTTAGGTGGGGCTCTGTGGGTGATCATCTTCTCTTTTCGTAAAACACACACATCCTGGGTGATCTGACCAATATAGTGGCTTTTGCTGCCACCCAAATAAAAATGGTCCCCAAGTCTCTGTCTCCACTTTCAACTATAATTTTCTTGTTCAGAATTCAAAGTTGTGAGGGAATGAATCAAGTGAATGTGTGGAAGAATTATATCCAGGAAGTGGAAATAGCAAGTAGGATTGTGTTCATCATGTTCAAAGAATGCCAAGGAAGCCAGCATGGCTGGAGCTGAGACAGCACAGAGAAAATTAGTAAGAAATGAGGACCGAGAAGTATGGTGAGGGTGTAGGGCCTTACATGCCACTTTAATCACCCCAACTTCTATGGGAATGGGATAAAAAGACACTGTAGGGTTGAGCAAAGAAGAGAAATGTTGTGCCTGAAGTTTTAAAAGGATCACTCTATTGGAAATAGATTGAAAAGAGCAAAGTAGGAATCAGGGTAACCAGATTAGGAGGCTGTTGCAGTAATTTAGATGAGAGATAATGATGATGCGGCCCAGGGTAGCAGCAGTGAAGTAGCTAATCATGAATATATATGCTATTGGAGATGACAGATCGTATGTGGGGTCTGAGAAAAAGGCAAATGCAAAGATTTTTAGCCTGAGTAACTGGAGTGATGGAAATGCAATTTACTGAGCTTGGAAACACTCAGTAAAATAGGCTGCAGAGAGGATTAAGAAGTAATGTTTGGACTAATTAAATACGAGATACCTATTAGGCATTCTAATGTAGAAGTATTGTAGTTGAATAAAAAATGAAGTGTAGAGCCCAGTGCTGTGGCTCACACCTGTAATCTAGCACTTGGGAGGCTGAGGTGAGTGGATTGTCTGAACTCACAGGTTTGAGAACAGCCCAAGCCAGAGGGAGAACCTGTCTCTAAAAAATAGTTGGGTGTTGTGGTGGGCGCCTATAGTCCCAGTGACTTATGTGGCTGAGGCAAGAGAATGGCTTAAGCCCAGAAGTTTGAGGTTGCTGTGAGTTATGACACAAAGGTACTCTACCAAGGGTGACAAAGTGAAACTCTGTCTCAAAATAAGTAAATAAATAAATAAATAAATAAATAAATAAAAATTAAATTAAAAAAGGAGTCTAGTAGGTAAGTGGGATTGAAGGTATAAATTTAGGAGTCATCCTGTAGATGTTATCTAAACTCATGAAGCTAGATGAGTTAATCATTTGGGAATAAAAGGAAAGAGAATAAAAAGCGTTTAAGAACTGAGCCCTGGAGCAATCTGTTGTTAAAAGGCAGAGAAGAGGAGAATGAATCTTCCCTAGGAGACTAGGGAATGGACAGTAGGTGGGAAGAAAATCAGAAAAATGTGGTGTCTTGGAAGATAATTGAAGAAAATGTTTTAAGGAGAATGGATTGACCATATCAAATGTTGCTGACAGACTGAACAAGCTGAGCGTTTTAATGGGTCGAGACAGTAGAAGGAGAGAAATAGGAATTATGCTGTAAAGAAGGAGAGAAACGGGGCAGTAGCTAGAGAGAGAAGTGGATTTGAGGGAGTTTTGTTTCAATTAGATGAGAGAAATGAAAACATGCTTGTAATTTGATGAGAAACATCCAGTAGAGAGGGAATTTCTTTTCTTTCTTTCTTTTTTTTTTTTTTTTTTTTTTTTTTTTTTGTTGGGGATTCATTGAGGGTACAAGAAACCAGATTACACTGATTGCATTTGTTAGGCAAAGTCCCTCTTGCAATAGTGTCTTGCCCCCAAAAGGTGTGACACACACCAAGGCCCTATCCTCCCCCTTCCCTCTCTCTTCTCTTCCTTTCCCCACCCCTCCTTCCTTCTTCTCCCACCCCCACCATGTCCTTAATTGTCACTAATTGTGAGAAGGAATTTCTTTAAAGCAGGAAGAGAAAGGGGGAGAATTGCTAGAGTGATGTCCTCAGGTAGGTGAGAAGAGATAGGTTCTAGTGCACAAGCAGAGGAATTATCCCTTGCTGGAAGTGCAGTGCATTCATCCTTAGTAACAAAAGAGACGACAGAGCCAGGTACGAATATAGACCGACACATGGATGTTACAGTGAAAGTGTGTAGAAATACTCTTCAGATGGCTTCTATTTTGTCAATAAGGAAGTTAGAAGTACTGGAAGGCTCATGCCCCCGATTATTTCTTTGCTCTCATCTTCTGGTTGTCTAGGACTGTGAAGGAATGAAGTATGGCAATAAAGGAGAATTGCCTGGCAGCACTGAGATTAGAGATCATAAACTTAAGCAAGACAAGTCAGCATGGTCCTATGCTTTTCTCTAGCTACCTTTAGTTGTACAAATTAAGATATGAGTGAGCCAAATAATTGGAATTAAAAAGTATTGACTTCTATTATTGTTATTATTTGGTCTGGCAGGTATAACACAAAGTCAAGGGCCAAAGAGGTTGAAGAAGGAGTGATGGGAATGACTTACTGTAGAATTTAAGCCAAGTGAGGAGGGAAGTGATGACTCAAGGGATATGAGGAACAGTTTAAAGTGCTGGATCAATGGACCATAAGTTGAGGGATGGAAGTCAAAGGATTGTTGGGGTTGGGGTGCTAGAGGGAATGAAATGGAAAGATAAAAGGGGGTGATAGGGACAGTGGGATGCTTGAAATTAAGATTATGGGAGGATTGTAGCTTTTGGTAGTAAAGTATGACTATAGAAGTGGAAGGTTGAAGCCAAATATTCAGAGTATCTATTCTGTATTAAGCGCTATTCTAAGAGCAAGGAATACAACAGCAAAGAAAATGGACAAAAATCTGTGCTTTCATGGAACTTAAGTGGGGGAGGCAGCCAAGAAACCTGTATAGAAATAGTGTATTTTCCAGTAGTGATCAGTGCTTTGAGAAAATAAAAGGTAACAGGATAGAATGAAGTGAGTAGACAGGGAGGCAGGGAAAAATTTTAGGTAGGAAAATCAGGAAGTCCTCGCTGAAGAGAAGAGATTTTAGCACAGGTATTTACGATGAGAGGAAGGTAGCCACACTAGGACCTGGGGGAAGAGAATGTCACAAAGCAGGACAGCAAGCATCAAAATACTTAGTGGTACATACCTGGCATGTTCAAAGACATGGGCAATATCGCGGGAAGTCTCCTCCTATCACAGGACATGGATCTATTTATATATTTACCCACTTGGATCTATTATATATTTGCATCCCATGATCTCTGGCGACTGAGGCCATGTGCTCAACTGATTGCATTTGTTAGGCAAAGTCCCTCTTGCAATCGTGTCTTGCCCCCAAAAGTTGTGACACACACCAAGGCTTCACCCCCTCCCTCCTTCCTGTCTTGTTCTAGGCCATATGCCCAGTGTTTAGTTCAGCAATTGGCTCACAGAAAGCCATTAAATGTTTACTAAATGAATACATGACCACATGGCAACTATTTAGTAAATAACGTTATTTATAGGATTAGTTGTTTAATAGATGCTTTTTGTTTTCTACATATAAAAATTATAATATTGACTCTGCCTTTTCAAACTACACATTCTGCTATCATACGCTTCCTCCCTCAAAAAATCTGTGTTCTCAGAAGTTAGATGTTTAAGTCATTTTCCCTATGTCTTAAATTGCCATATATTCACCCCATGATTTGTATTGCTGTCAAATCCTGAGAGGGGCTTTGTGAAGCGAAAGTTCTCCTTCCCCTGGGTCATTAGAAATCTTAATCACATTCAGTGGAAATGAACAAAGAGAGATAGAAAAGTGAAATTTAAGGTGATTACAGGACAGCCAGTCAGTAGAATCTAGGGGGGAAAAAAATCTATTTATGGGACAGGAATCATAAGAGAATCCAAGCTAGGGAGAGGTAAGGAGGAGCCAGAGAGACAGAGGAGAAAACTGGGATGGTGGGACTTACTGAGAGTTAAGGAGGGAACCTTTAAGTGTGGGGAGGATTCTGTGATATCAAATGCTGCAGAGAGCACCAGAATGTAGAGAAAAGATCCCTGCATCCAGATGGCCATGTCTTTTAAGAGTGCAGCCTTGGCTTTTTCAAAAAATTTTAAGGTATTCTAGTTCCTTTGCCTTTCCAGGTTCCAATTTAAAAAGAAATTTGTCAATACCCACCGAATGACTTGGGGTTTTGGTGGGATTTGCCTTGAATCTATGGATAAAATAGAAATGCTCTGTATTTTGAATGTATCACTGTTAATATCCCATTGTGATATTCTGCTATAATTTTTCAAGATGTTACTATTAGGGGGGAACTGAATAAAAGGTACATGAATCTTTTTTTATTATTTCTCACAACGTAAGTGAAGTAACAATGATCTCAAAATGGTTTAACTTTAAAATTCTACAGAATTTTATCCAAGATATTATAAAAAGAAACACACTTGTTTCTGGAAGGACAGATTCAATACTATAATAATATCTACTTTTCCTTAATTATTTGATAGGTTTAAAGTACTTACAACTTCATTTGAATGAAATTTCATTTTTGTACTTGATAAAATGATTATAAAGTTGGCTTGTGTAAGAAAATAGCTAAAAATATTTTTAGAAGTAGAGTCATAGGATCCAAGTTGAATTATCTGATGGTACAAGTTGTGTAAACCTATAAATAAAATAATACAGAATGGGGGGGAAAAAAAAACAGAAAGAGTGCAGCCTTGGGAGACTGGTGAGGCTAGGTGTGAGGAAGGGAAAGCTCTGGACATGGCCAGAGGTCACGTGGTAAGAGGTCAGTGATGACGTCCCCCCTCTTTCTTCCTACAGGGGCTATCTCTTGGGAGGGGAATGTCAGGGAGGTCAGACTTGCTCTCTCTCCTTCTGAGAAGTCACTTCTCAGCTCAATGTTTTCATCACCTTGAAATCCAGGGGGATACATCTGTCCAGTGATCTTGGAGAAGGTTTAACTTCTCTGCTCTGTATCCAGCTGTGTCTGTCTTCCTCATATCAGCTTATATGTGGACCTGAGGGAGGTGAGTTGCTTCTTCACTAAAAGTTCCAGGTAGGTGTCCCAAAGCCACAGGGTCCAGGTGTTGGTTTGAGGGTGGGATGGGGTGTGGACAAGGGAGATCAGATGTTGTTATTTCGAGGCTAACTAATATGCTCCTCTGACTGACAAGAGGTGAGGCAAAGCTTCATGGCATAGGTTAGAGGCTGGAAATGTAAATATTTTTAGGGACCAGGCAGGCATCATGAGTGAGTGAAGTAGGCAGGGCAGGCCAGGAGTGAAATTGGGATTGCAAGCCTCATTTAGAATAGGCCAAATGCTGCTCTATACCAGCTAATTATTGTCTTGTAGGAACATGGTGCCAGTGTACAGGAGATCAGGATCTCTAGGTGAATTTTTCCAATTTTTTTCAGGTTAGTAATTAAAAATAAAATGAACTTGTAGTCACAGCACTGGGGAGGCTGAAGAGGCGTATTGTCTGAACTTACAGGTTCAAGACCAGCCTGAGCCAGAGCGAAACCCCATCTCTAAAAAATAGCCAGGTGTTGTGTGGCAGGCACCTGTAGTCCCAGCGACTTGGGAGGTTGAGGCAAGAGAATTGCTTCCAGGGGTCCTCAAACTTTTAAAACGGGGGGCTAGTTCACTGTCCCTCAGACCATTAGAGGGCTGGACTATAGTTAAAAAAAAAAAACAAAAAACAACTATGAACAAATTCCTATGCACACTGCACATATCTTATTTTGAAGTAAAAACCGAAACGGGAACAAATGCAATCACATCGCCTCATGTGGCCCTCATGTGGCCAAGACTTTGAGGTTGCTGTGAGCTGTGAAGTCACAGCACTCGACCAAGGGTGACCAAGACAGACTCTGTCTCAAAAAAAACCACCATGGGGGCTACATTTGTGACTTCCAGTTTAGGACTTAATGAGATGTGTCAAGCGATTGGGTGCGGTGGCTCACACTTGTAATCCCAAAACTTTGAGAGGTTGAGTTAGGGAGATTGCTTGAGCACAGGAGTTTGAGGTTATAGTGAGCTGTCATGGCACCACAGCATTTCAGCCTGGGTGATGGAATGAGAGCCAGTTTCTAAAAAAGAGGTACACAGAGGGATACTTTTCTGATTTCTTAATTCATTATTTGCCTCTTCTTATCTCAACACTTCCATCCTGGCATCCCTGGCCCTTTTCCTCAACATTTGCTGGACTTGGATTGTTTGCTGATTTGTAGGAGGTAGATGAATGGACAATGGCTTATAAATGTGAGTGGGGAAAGATCGGGATATTTCAACTCCATTTCAGTTTCTCAAATCTGTAGGATGCCCTCCGTTTTCCCATAAGGTAACTGAGGACAAACACAAAACCTCACTGAGAAAAATAATTTCCTCTTGAAGACTACTCCACGTGATCTACATGCAAAATGAGTTTCTTGCTTATTAAGTACCCTGGAATCACCTGGGGGTAGCTAAAAATATTGTTGCCTGAGGCCCAGCCTAGACCAGTTCAATTAGTATCTCTGGAGAGTGGACCTGCCTTTGGTAGTTGTAAAATTCCCAGATGATCCTAATGAGCAGCCCATGGGTTAGGAATGACCAGATAGGTGATGGGGTGGGATGACTGAGAATCCATAAATTGTGGGCAAAGTTTGGAACAGATGGCAGAGTAAAATATCACTGAATGGAACAAAGGCTCAAAGAGAAATTGCATGGACAGGTGTGCTGCATGATTCATGATTTCCTCTTATTACAGGTAGGGGAAATTGGGATGGGGGGAGAATCCTCTTGCTTGGATAATGGCCCAGCAGAGCTGAGAGCCAGGAATGTGCATAGAGGGTGCATAGAGTGTTAATAATGGCTTCATTCATCTGTGAACAAGGAATTAAAGGTAGGTAGAGACTAAAGGAAGAAACACTGGTGGGTATAGGGGGAGTGGAAGAAAGGTGGAAGAGGGAATGGCAAATTTGAGATTTCAGAGGCAGATCAGATTATTGTGTTGTGAGGAGAGAGTTTGGGGTTTGTCACCATGGTGTGATTACTTTGAAGGCCTATCCCTTCTGAATAGAAGGAACCCCTTCTGTTGTTCTCAACTTTTGCCAACACTGGCTATATTCTAACAATCTTAGTTCATTCATTCTGTGCCCTGCTCCTTCCTCTAGTCTTTAAACATTGTCCCCCACCCCTGCCCATAAAATTACTTCCTATCTATTGTTCATGTATTCAACAAGTATTTAATGAGTGTCTACTTTGGTAGATTAGAGTACCAGATGAGGTCTGGGAACATGCTCCCTATTCTCATAGGACTTAGGGTCCAGTACAGATAGACATATACATATACACATATCATATATGTGTATGTATCATTACATAATGCTTACAAAATTATAATTTTTGCAATGAGACCATGTAACAGAGAAACTGACCTAGCTGGGGGTGAGGGTGGGTATATAAGGAAGACTTCTCTGGGGAAAAACTTAGAAATTGAGTCCTGAAGCATAAACAAGGATTATCTGCTGCTATGCATATGTACATGTGTGTAGATGTTCCAGAAGGAACTGAAGGCACAAAGGCACAGAGCAGGAAGGAGTGTTTGGAATATTCTAGAAGCTGGATGAAGAACAATGTGGCTGGGAATCTGTGAAAGAAGGGATAGAAATATGAGTTGGGTTGTTTTTCTTTCTGAGACAGAGTCTTGCTCTGTCACATGGGCTAGAGTGCCATGGCCTCAGCCTAGGTCTCAGCAACTTCAGACTCCTGGGCTCAAGTGATCCTTCTTCCTAAGCCTCCTGAGTAGCTGGGACTACATGTGTGCACCACCACACCCAGCTCATGAGTAGGATTCTTGTAGGCCATGACGAAGGTTTTTGACTGCTCAGTGGGTATAATTCGGGGCTATTTAATAAAAGGGGAGAGGATTCTTATTCCCTTTCATTATCTTCCTAGGACAGCCAATTATAGTCTTCTTATCTCAATCAAGGCAGTTTAATGGGTCTACAGTTTCCTCCATTTTCCAATAAAAATAATAAATGACAAGCTTGCTTTCTGATTAAAAAAAATTTGGGAGGGCATAAATTTTGTAAGCATTGCATGTTTTCCTCCCTGCTTACAAAATGCAAGGAATGAGGCATTCAAATCTTAATGTGTTTGCCTTTAGAATAATGGGTTAGTTGTCATTGGTTAAAGCCATTTGTGTCCTACAAGAAATGAAAATAATCAATTACATGGTGAGTCCTGGGTGGGGTTCAGGCCTGTGAAAGAGATCTGGTCAAGAATGTCCTGTAACAATGGTGTCATTTCCTGACAGTAAAAAAGAGTAGTAGAAGAAAAGGCTTGGAGAGAAAAATTAAGAGTTTTGACTTTTTAAGTCAACCTTGATGATATACAAGTAGAGATGCCAGGTAGGCAGTTGGTGATGTAAGCCAGGAGGCCAAGACTAAAGGCTTAAGTTTGGAAAGCCATTAGCTTATAGAAATAGAAATGGCTGACATCAGTTAAGAACACATAGATGGGTAAGTGAAAGGTACCCTGTCTGAGCCTTCGCTCCAGCCTTCACTGGTCCAACAGAGGAGAGAAAGGTTCACAGGGAGACGGAGAAGAAGTTGGGAAGGAAAGAGGGAGAGGAGGAAAAACTGGAATATAGAGTTACAGAGGCCAAGAGAAGGGAGGATGGTATTGAAAATAAACATGGAGGTTTAAAAGATTGAAGGAACTATAAGAGTCAGGAAGTCTATATTTTATTACCTGGTGTAGAGTGAAATATAAGGTTAGTCTTGCTTGTGGGTTCCTTCCTTCCTTGCCTCTGTTTCTAGTTTTTGTTTTAGCTGTGATCCTCCCCAAATGCAACACAGACCTAGTAGATTCTAGTAGATGCTCTGGGTGAACTAGTAGTCCCTCCCATGATGTATTCTCTAGTTTTCATGCTGGTTTTGGGCACTCTAGAGGTTGAAAGTATTTCTCTCCCTGCCCTGATGTCACAGATGACTTCTTCCCCTCTGAAGGACCTTGGACATCATTCAAGGTTTCAGAGAAAGTAAGCTTTTTATTCTTGACCCACCTGGTAAAGAAGGTACTCTTTTACCTGCCCAGTGATATTTTCCCTGAGCTCTAGGCCACATCACATGGACATGACAGTAACCCTCTTCTTCCTCTTTTCTTTAAAGCCTCCATGACTCTATTCCTTGGAAGCCCTTCCTTCTTCCTGATTCAGCTTTCTCTGTCTTATTCTATTCCACTGGCTGATAATGCAGTTAACAGCCAGCATTTGAGTTTAATTTAACTCTGGTAAATATTGTTTTCTTTTCATATTGTTTGCAGCCATTATTTCTGTTTCTCCCCACTTCACTCCTCTCTGCTCCAACTCCCTCTCCCTTTGAATGTTGGGGTCTTGAGAGTTAGTTTCTGTCATATGTCTTGTTGTGTTGAAGGTCTGTGAGAAGATTCTGTGAGTTCAGGGGGATGTCATTTAAAAATAATAAGTTATTATTTGTTAACTTTATACTAATTCCATTAGAGTAATCCCAACATTGATGACTGACAGTATTGAGCTTTTTTATGTCATGGAAACTGCTGAGAGCTTCAGGTGTATCATCTTAATCATTTTCATGAAACCCCATTACATTTTTATTTATTTAAAAATATTTATTGAAACTTTGCAATATGCTAGTTATTGTACTAGGTACTAGGGTTGCAGTAATAAAACAGCCATCATTTCTGCTCCTGAGTAGCATATGGTGTAGTGGGGGGAAATAGACATAAAAAATAAATAAATATTTAATCACATGATAAACAGCATGGAACATGTAATAGAATGATAAGAGGATCCATTTTAAATAAAGTAGCTGGGGAAGTCTCTCTAAAGAGGTGATATAAAGAATAAGGAGGAACCCAGTAAGCTGAGGAAGGTCCTTCAGGAAGATGGAAAGGACTCTAGTGATGTAAAAGAACCTTTTCCTCTCTTGGAGGGGCTGCTAAAGATCAGGGAGGCCAAATAGATAGGGTGTGGAGAAACTGATGCTATCTGAGGCTGGAGATGGGCCAGGCTATCCACGGTCATGCAGACTGGGTTTCAATCTGCGTGTGAAGGGAAGCCTGCAGGGTTATAAGCAGGCAAGTGGAAGATCTCCTTATCTTAAATGCATTACTTTGGCTATCTTTGCAGAATGGGTGGAAGGGGGACAAGAGCAAAAGTGGGAGAGCTGTTCCAAGGTTATAGTCAGATTCCTGGTTAGGGGTGGTGATAATTGGATAGAGGATGGTAGTCCAGAGCTTGGAGAGAAGTGGATATGTCCATATTTTTGAGGTAGAGTTCAAAGCACCTGGTGGTAGAGAGTCAGGGATGATTTTTAGTTTTGGCTTGAGTGATGGAACTAATACATTACCATCCTCCTCGTTTTTCTGTCTAGGAGACTAAAGCTCCAAGAGGTTAGGTAACATATCCTAGGAGGTATGTCTGTAAATGTTGCGCAAATTTGGCATGCTAAATCTAAACACCTGAAATCTGTAATCTCTCTGTCAACCATAATTCTATTTGTTTAGTTACCAAAGAGAAAGTCACACTCAGTTGTGTGTCTGAAGCATGTTTTGGTCCAGTGTGGGCTGGAAAATATTATTTATTTATTTATTTCTTCTTGTGCCAATTGTCACTTTGTGGCAAGATGGTGGAATTAGTTACAAATTTAAATCATAACTTGGAAATCTTTAGTTAGGCAGCACATTTTAACAAAAGCAAACCTCTTATTCCAAAGTGATCAAGTAACAACTCAAAATGCAGAATAAGAAGGATGAGAAACATCTTACTGGCCAATAGATTTAGTTCTTTCACTATATAAAACTCCTTTTCCTGTGGTACAGAGATGCTCTGCGCCACGTGCTTCTCCACCAGTGGGCTCAATAACCAGAAAGAGAAAGTTTATCATGTGCTCTTGTTCATTTTAATGCATTATATTTTGCACAGAGATATGATAGTCCAGGTGATTCTTTGCCTCCTTATATACTCAATGTAGCCATTCCCGGTGAGTAACCTCCAAGGCCATGGCAATGTTATTCCTCTGGACATCAAAAAAGTAATGCTGCTTCTGACTTCTCAATATCAGTTGCATCCTAGATTTGTTGATGGACACTTGCTTCACCTCTTCTAGCTGGGAAGTTTTTTGCTCATTGAGTTTCTCAGCAAATTCTCCAATAGAGCACCATCACCATAGTTTAAAATTATATTGTCAAGTAACCCCTACTATTGATATGGTAGAGAAGGTCTCTAGGGTAATCATGAATACTTCTTGGATAGAGAACACAAAATAAGCCCAATTCTGTGCACACAGGTTCTATTACACCAGTTTTAGGATAAGGAAACTGGGAGAATTCCTTTGTTTTGCCCCAAACAAACTTTTCTTCCATATTCAGGAATAGGTGATAGGAGGGCAAGATGTGGCTGCCCTGTGTGAAAGATCCCTGTTGCCTACAATACCCCTGGACCTAGGAGGGCTGAGTTCTTCAGAGAGGTGGATCTTAGGACAGCATGGTCAGTGGAGGTCCAGGCTGCAGTCTTATCGTCCCTGCAACCCTGACCCCTAGAAAATATTATTTAGATAGCATGATGGAAATTATGTTATCCTTAGGTATCTGACTTCAATAAGCACATTTAAGTCTGAAGGAGTGGAAGTAATAATCCTAGATATTCAGATTCTGTTGCCAGGATTAAACCCAAGCTTCTTGCTTTGTATCCTCTCCATGGGATCAGCATATCATGTGTTTTTCCTGGATTCTGCTGAGGCCTTTCAGCAACTTACACGACGTTGTCAAGAGCAGTTGCCCTGGGAGAAGTGGGTTTAGTCTATGGGTAAAAGAGGAAACTGAAGTAAGTAAATAGTCTTCATGGCTACAGAAAGAGGACTGAAGACCGTCCCCGGGAAGCTAATAGGAATATTGATAGCATAAGGCAGGATTAAATTAGAAAACAAGTAGGTTGAAATATCAGTTATGGGTGATGATCTTAATATAAGATAGCTTCCTGGTTACGTTTTGGTGATGTCCTGAGACTTTCTGTATCCTGCTGTGCAAAATGTGCAAAATGACGCCTTTACTTTTGTTTTATTTGTAAAATCATAAGTCTGAAGAGAAAGGTAAGAACATAAGAACATAGGGCAATCAGGTACCTACCTCTCTGGAAGGATTGATTGTAGAGTAAATTGTGACAGGATCATTGTTTTTCATAGATGTTGGGCTTTCCATTTCCTATAAAAAGAGTCATAGTCATTTGGTTCATAGGGAGACTAAGAGATTCATACACAGATAGATGGATAGGACAGTATGACAAGAGAGAGAATATGTCAAAGTTCTTCGGTAAGAGGGACAGGGCAGGACACCAAGCACCACCAGTCGTCAGACCTGGGAAGGTTTAGTGGCATTTTCTGAACCCCAAATAGAAGAGCAACACTCCAGGAAACCAGTGGGCTCAATAACCAGAGAGAGGCAGAAAGGTAGGGAAAAGAAAAGTTCTTGTCCTACATCCAACTCTACTTTCCTTCCTCCACTTTAAAGAACTAACTTATGTAGCAAATGGCTATCATATCTTTTGTCTAGATCATTACTAGCTACCCTTGGAGCTGCCATTTTGCCTGCTTTGGTTAGAAATTTTCACTATGATTCTAACTGCTTGGTCACCATGTTCTGGGGGACCTCCTCAAGCATGGGGAACTGGTAAAGTATGAACACCAACCTTAAGCATGGCTCTCCCCACATGCACAGTGCTAACAGTAGAAGTCCCCAGGCCCCTCCAATCACCTGCTCAAAATTTTTGATACTTTAAATTAATTAAAGAGTATCTAAAGCATTATCAAGACCTCAGAAACTTTCCAAATTTGTGGAAGATTAGTTTCTTGGTTTGTTTGATTCAGCCTTGATTTGAATTTAAATTTGTTTCACCTAATTCAAGAGGGCTTTCAAGGAACCTACTCACAGATACCTGTGAGGGGCTGTGTGAGGGGAGATTTACTTGGGGAACCCAAGATGTATAGCTGGACCATTGCTTCCATTATTTGAAGAATGCTGAGTTTTCTTGGCTTATTTTTCCAGAAGACATGAAAATTGGCCTCTCAGAAGGTATAGTATTATTTAGAACCATGCCACCTGCAGGTGGTTTATTTAGGGGATGGAGGTTGCTGATGTGTGACAGTGGAGTTCCTGGTGCATGACCAAGTCCATCCTGTTATCTTGCTAGAGGGGAGGAGTCACAAGTTCTTGTCTCCTTCTCCCTTTTTGAGGTCCTGTGACACCCCTACACTCTTGTGTCCAGAGTGAGGAGCCAGTCCCCTCCTATGGAGCTGTCTCCTTAGGAAAATTTCAAACTTAAGAAAACGTTGATCCATTTGGCAACTATTTACTGAGTGTCTTGTTAGGGTATAGGGGAAGAGAGAGGAAGACATAATTTGCATTTCCAGGGAGCTTGTAACTAAGCTGGAGAGACTTACTGATGTATTGAGCAGTTAGACAATAGCATAAAGCAGGGCATCAATAAATGTCCCCTCAGGTGAGAGCAGCAAACAACAGCAGACGTTGAAATGGTCTTGCTCGTAGCTTTGAGCCAATGTGGCTGTCCTCTCCTCCCCCCACTGGTGTATGTCATTTGATCAGTCAGATGATAGTGGTGACAAATCTATGAGTAATGACTGTAGAACTGATAGTGATGGATTATGAAGCTGAAGACTCACCCTGGTGGGATGAGTGACCGAAGCATACACAGTACTGCTCTCTGGGGAGACTGATGCATTCTCTGTGTTCCTCGGGGACAGTGCTGTTGACACAAGAAGGCACAGTCAGGGGCGGAAGAGCCCCAGGTTGCTCTCCTAGGACCTCACCTTTCCTGGAGCACTTTCTTTCCCCAGAGAAGGTTGTTGTCTGAAGCATTGCCCTTCCACAGGGTTTATTCTGGATTGGCCAGAACCTTCTCAGTCATGTGGTCTATTTCTGACCTCATCTCTTGGGGTTGGGAGTGATCTCGAGGTACCCTAAAGCTTCAGAATCTCCTTCGGGCCCCTCATGTGCATCAGGAAGCTCCTACACTGCCCACAGAACTAGGGACACCTCACTGGTGAACAGAATGGAGCCAATCATTTCACGTATGGGATATTATTCAACTTTTCAGAGGTCCTTAAGCAGATTGGATTTTATTTTAGAGATGAAGAATTGGAGGCTTAGAAAGTTCAACTGATTTGTGCAAAGTCAAATGGAAGGTGACAAGATGGGAACTTGAATGCATGTCTTCTGACTTCAGATCCCATGCCCTTTCCCATATAAATGATATCATGCATCATTCATCTGTGAAATGAGACTCAGCCACTCTGAGACCAGAATCATCTCTTCTGACTGCATCTGTCCACGGCCCACACCCAGGCTGGACAGTAGGGAATAGTCTCTGTACAAACCAAATGGGTATGACTCTTTATATAGGAAAAGGTTTTATGCCTTTGCTGCTGTAGTCATGTCTGTTCCCTGGACTTGCTGGGTGGCAGTGGACAAGCCCTTTTGCTGGCACTTAGTTTATTCATCAGTAGGGTGGACAGTGATCCTGATCTCACCAGGAGAAACTGTATGAGTGACCAGCTCACATGCTTGTGAGAGACTCTCTGGGTCCTCTGGTTACAGATCAGCTCCCTTTGCACCCTGGGGTCTGTCTGTCTGACTCTCTTCTCTCTCTAGCCCTTTGCCACCCCCTTACCACTTCTACTGGGCTCTTTCCATCTGTTCTATGACTGCAAGTTAAGAATCTGGGTGCTTACCAGGACCCTGGGCTTGCTGGGGAGAGAAGTGACGGGAACCTGAAAGATAAAACCAGAACATTGAACTGTGTGGCTGCAGTGAGAGAGACCTTCTGCCCCCCACCCCATGGGCATCTCTCTAGAGGATATGGTGGGAGAGGACCCCAAAGGAAGGGAAGGCATCCCTGAGGCTGGATTCTGCCTTTCCCAATAGGTCTTCTCCTTCAGGATATTAGTAGGTGTGTGGTCACATGCCAGGGGTCATCTCAGTGGATTAGCTGAGCCAGGGTTTGCATCCTTCCTCCCTTTACCTGTCCTCCACCAGAGATCCTTGGGAATCACAGGTCCCACACTCTAAATCCCTGGTACCTTGGAGAACAGACAAAAAGCAAGAAAGAAAACCTGCCTATTCTTTTCCAAGCAATATAGCGTAACAACAGTACTGCAAAGATAAGGATGACTGCAAGTACAATAGCCCCAATAATCCACATTCTATCCAAGTGTAGATCTTTCTTAAGGCCTGAAAAGAGAATGAGACACAAGTAGCATGAGACACATTGAGTGAGGCCCCCATGGAGCCTCTTCTTGGCTGCCTTTGGGGGCTGTGTAGGTTTGTTCACACCCAGAGGCTCTGGGGGTCTGAGCAGGTTTCAGGGAATAGGTGTCCCATGTGGCAGGCAGGGCAGGGTGGAGGACATCCCCATGGATTTGAGGATGAAGCAAACCTGCCTTCCTGAGGCATTTGCCTGTGGGCTTTGAGAGGGCTGGAGGAGAGGCTGGGGGAGGCAGGGGAGGGAGGAAGGAAGGAGAGACCTTTGGGAGCCATGAGAGCCATAGAACTTCCATGGGTGCCCGTCCCCTCCCAGCACTGTTCAGCTGCTTCCCACTGGGCCACTGCATTGGGAACCACATAGGATGTGGGGGACATGCTACACCTCACAGCTGCACAAGGCTCTTAGCAAGACCCGAGGCAGACTGCTACCTTTGCAGAGAGCTTGGGCAGAGACAGAGAAGGATAAATTGCTGACAGCGTTCTCAGCTATGCAGGTATAGTTGTCTTCACTGGAATTTTGGGGGTTCCAGAAGATAGTGATGTTTGGTGTACTTTGATGTATGTTTCCTGAGGTCTGCCACCTGAATGAGACAGTGTCACTTGGGTTCTCCACAGAGCAGGTCAGGTGAATTTCACAGGTCTCATTATTAATCAGTTGGGTGTGATTGGTAACTTGTATGTTCCTTAGTTTTTCTGTGTGAAGAAAAAAGACCCAGATTAAGAGCAAATGGCTTGGTTCAGCCTCCTGTGAAAAATATTCATCTCAACATTTTGTATTCCACTTTCGTTGTGTGTTATGGCTTGTATACTCTGCAAATGACTCAGCTTGTATTGCCCAGTTGACTGTAGCAGAGCGTGGGACAGCCAAATGATGGTGACATTAGTTTGGGACAGGGCTGGCAGTGGGAGGAGTAGGAGGGGAAAGAATTGAGCTGCCATCAATTAGTTAGGTAATTCTGAGCTGGTCACTTTACATTTCCAGGCCCCAGTTTACCCTGGGGTCCCTTCCAGACCTTGCATGCTGCTCCTGTGTGAAGACAATTTGGAGACCTCAGCCAGGTCCAAAAACAGGAAACCAGGCACAGAGCCCTATTTCTTTTGTCATCTGAATTACCTAACTAGGATGGCAGAGGGAAGTATCACTTCTTTGGGGAATCATATTTCCCACAAATCTGTGGGGATCCTGCTTCTCACTGTATCTGACGCTGGCTCCAGTGATGAGAAAGTGACCTGGATGTGGAAGTTCAGCAAGACAGAAAGAGACATATTGAGAACCACAGAGTTAAGGAAGGAAGGAGTGAAGAAACTGAGAGAGCACGTGGGCGATTCTGGGGACCAAAGAAGTGCAATATGTTTGGGCATTTGAGGTGACATGTATCACAAATATTTCTGAGAGTGAAAACCAGGAAATCTCTCCTAGTAGGATGTCAGTAGCTCTCCTGGAAACATGAGAACAAACAGAAAAGGCCACTGAGCTACTCTTCGCTTGAAGGTTGAAGTAAAGGTGACCCCACAAAGAACAGAATGACTCCCACTCTCTGACTAGGAGGGGCAGAGTAATGCTTTAAGCTCAAAACCGAGTAGAAGTTGTGGAATATGTGTATTCATATCTTGTCAGAACAGAGTTTTCATGGATGGGAAGAGAGCTGGATTCGGAGTCAGGAAGACCTGGACTCCTTTTTTTTGTTTTGTTTTGTTTGTTTTTTTGCAGTTTATGGCTGGGGCTGGTTTTGAACCCAGCACCTCCAGCATATGGGGCCAGCGCCTTACTCCTTTGAGCCACAGGCACCACCCTATGGACTCCTTTTTTTCTCTCAAAAACCTACTCAAGCCTTCCCCACCTTAGTTGATGACAACTGCGTTCTTCTAGTTACAGAGGCCAAAAATCCCAGACTCATCCCTGGCTCATATCTTCATCTCACATTTCCACATGGAGAAATCTTGGTGGCTTTACTGTCAACATGTACTCAAGATCCAACCTCTTCTCACCACTTCCACTGCTACACATACTACCCTGATCCAAGCCAGCATCTGGGCTTGCTTGGGTTATTGTAATGGCCTCCTAATCATTCTGTTGGTTTCCACCCTCATCTCTTAAAGTCTGTTCTCAACAGAGACACCAAAGGGATACTATGAACAAGTAAGTCCAATCTCCTTACTTTTGCAAAATCCTCTGATGGCTCTCAATCTCACTGAGCATAGAAGCCTGCAATGGCTCTCAGGCCTCACATGATGTGCCCCCTTTTCTCCTTTCTGGCCTCATCCCCTTGCTCTGCTCCTGGATATTTGGCCTCTTTGATGTTCCTTGAGCGTGTCATGCATGGGGGGACCTGCCACCTGTTCTGGATAGCTCTTGCTCCCAGATATCTCATGGCTTACTCCTTCACCTCCAATAGGTCTTGACACAAATATTACCTTCTCAGCGAGGGCTATTCTGAGCACTCCCTTTAAAATTGACCCAGCTCTCTGGCACTCCTGACACTCCTTTTTCTGATCTCTCCTTTTTCCATAGCACTCATGGCTTCCTTATGTACTGTGCATCACTTGTTTATATATTACATGTATAGTTTATCACCTGCCTCACTTCCCATCTAGGATGTTGGTTCCATGATGGCAGGGATCCTTGTTTTGCTCACTGATGTATTTATTCCAAGTACCCAGAACAGTGCCTTATACATTGTGCCCCCCAAAGACTCTATGAATAAATATAATGTGGTGTCAACATCTTTCTTAACACTGAACTCTAGGCAGTCACTCTCAATTAATTTGTATTGGCCCATCAAATCAAATCTTAGCTATTCCTTTCCTGGAACATACTGAGAGATTGATCAGTGCTTTTTTTTTTTTTTTTTTTTTTTTTTCTTTTGTGGGGGGTGGTGGTGTTAAAAAACCTCTACAGTGCATACCTTGAGATTCCTTTGCACCAATGTAAAACAAGTTTACACATCTGTGTATGTGCCTTGGAGTACAGCTCCTCCAAAAAGCCCTGAAAAACCACCTCAGGAGTATGGCTGTTGCAGGAAAAGTCATACTTCCCAACAATGGCAGAACATTGTCTCAGTTAATGCAGTGGAGCCTGGTGTGGGGTCTGTTCTTGGGATTCCACTGGCCATGTCTCTCTTCTCTGTCCAGTGTCCTAGCACTGCCTCAATGATGACTGGTCACCCAGGGTGACCCCACAAATGGTATGTCCACATCCTAATTCCCAGAATCTGAATATTACTTTATTTGGAAAAAGGAGTCTTTGCAGAAGGAATTAAATTAGAGAGCTCATCCAGGATTATTTAGGTGCACCCTAAAGCTAATGATAAGTGCTCTTATAGAAGAAAAACCAAGGGATATTTGAGACAGACAGAAGAGGAGAAAACAAAAAGAAGAGGAGGAGGCAATGTGACCCTGAGGGCAGAGCCTGGAACAGTGCAGCCACAAGCTAAGGACCACCAAGGCATGCTGACCAGCCAGAAGCTGAGAGCAGCAGAGAACAGACTGTGCCCTGGTCTTCCAGGGGAGCATACCCTGCTCACAATTGATTTTGGACTTTGGGCACAAACTGTGAGAGAGTAAATTTCTGTTGTTTCATGCCACTTAGTTTGTGGTATATTGTTTCTGCAGGCTCAGGAAATGAATACACTGCTCCAAGGTGATTTTGCCCCTGTTGTCAGAATCTCCGTTCTGGGTCTTATTCTTTCAAGGACATGACTTTGACTAATCTAATACGGTCAACCTGTTAAATACTCAGGAGATACGAAAGGTTAACATGTAACCTATTTGTGGAGACATTTCATTTTAACAGTGATGTTTTTGGGTACCATATCTTAACCCAAAGGACTTGAGTGAATTTTAGACACTCTGAGCTCCCTGGTAGACAAGAATTAAAGAATCTTGGCTGCTTTAATATTGTCTAGTCTGATTGTTGATTTAATGCTTGAGACCCCTGTTGAACATTGCTGCTATGTGATTACCCTAAAACTATTCACAACATCTCTGAACGTCACTGATTGCTAGAAAGATTCTTTTTCTGGTATTAATTCATAAGCTATCTCATTACAGTTTTCATAAGTTTATATTGTGGATGTTTTCATTCATTCATTAATCCTGGGGAGGGAGAGTTTTGACTAGTAATGTACATGAGCTGTCTGGGGGGAAATATTGTTAGAAATTAAATAACCTTGACAAAAAAGATATTTCTCTTTATCAGCTCATCCTTACAGAGCACTTTGTAGGTAGACACACTGTCCTATACACAGACCACTGTATCAGACTAGCCTTTGTTGCCAGGGTGGTTCTGTGGGAGATGCTGTCACCCATTCCCTCTGGGCCTGTAGGCAAGTTACTGTAACTGAGGCTAGAAGCCTCAAGGATAGATTGTGCCTGTCCCATGGAGGCTTTGTGAGATTACGTGGCAGCTACAAGTAATACACATGGCCACCATATCATGGATAGTTCACTTCTTTAGTTTTGCTACATTTCTTGAAAAGGAACACTTGATTGGGTGAGGGGAGTGAGGTGATTCTGGCTCAGGAGTTAAAAGACTCAGGTTCATTGTCAGCTCTGCCCTTAACTGGCTGTGCTGTGCTGTTGAGTGACTACACTGCTGGACTGCATTCTGATGCCAAATGCTATGCTGTTTACCACTGGGCCACAGTGTACATGGGTGTTCACATAGGATTGAAATGCATAACCTTTTAGTCCATATATAATTAAATTCCACATTCAGACTCACCAAAAATCCTCAGAGCATAATCAATAAACTTTGTAGAGTTCTCTGTGGAGATCTGGGCTCTGTAAGGTCCTGTGTCTGCCATCATCAGGTTGCTGAGCTGCAAAGAGCAGCACCCAGTTAAGTTCAGCCGATCTTTTAGTTTTGAGTTGGTCACGTGGAGATTTGGACTTTGGGCCTCACTTAGACTTATGAAGGTGATAGATATTCCATTGTAAAGCCAGGTGATGGACGTGGCCTTCTCTCCCGTAGGAAACTTCAGGGGAAGAGTTACCGACTCCCCCAGCACTGCATTCACTATCGATGGGGTTGAGCTGTCCTGTGAAACTACACTCCCTGTAAACACAGAAATAAAGGCTTTAAAACTGTTCTTAAAACCATACTCCCAAGTCCTGCATCCTTTCCCCCAACTCTGCTAGTCTGTTAGAGCTCTCTGATATCTATACCTACAGATGTGATGGTTTAAGAAAGGGTCAGGAGAAAGACTGAAATGAATAATCACACTCCAGGCAGCCCCACCCCTAACAGAATGTCTGGTACCCTTGGTTAATGGACATTTGACCCAGATGCTCCTATATCAGTTCACCCTCCCATACTGATGGTCTGTCTTGGGTCATGACCATACCCTGTGACTCCAACCTCTGAATTCTTAGGGCATTGGATGGTGGAGGACAGAGAACTGCAGACTCCAAAAATTGCAACGCTATGCTGATGACATATAATTAAAGCTTGACATTTACTGATTACCTACTGTGTGTCCAACACAACAGGCTTGGGCAATTTAGAAGACTGACAACAGGGACTAACAACAGGGATGTGTAGCACAGACACTTCTCCTTATACATGATTTCAATGATGCTGACAATTCTGTGAGGCAGGCAGGATGGATATTTTTACTTCCATTTATATACAAAACAACTGAGACCCAGAAAGATTAACTAATTTTTTCAGGGTTACACAGCTGACGAATAGCAGAGTCAAGACTCAAAGCCAGGTCTTCTTACTATTAATACTTTGTGCTCTTTCATGATAGCAGAAGATATATTTTCTGCTCTCAAAAGATCATAACATAGTAGTAGAAGAGATAAAACTGATAAATATAAAAATAATAACACACAATGGCCACATTCTTGTGAGCCTCTCTCACAGCCATCAATGTTTGAGCAAAAAAGGTGAAATGGTCACAATGATTTTTAAAGAAGGTGCTTCCTTAGAATCTTTTCTCAAATTCTTAGCAATTATCACACTGTTTGTACTTCCTTGTTTACTTTTTTGTCTGAAGATGCCTTAATTATCCTTACCTCTCAGCACTCACCACATGGTGGGGTCTGTGGGAATGTCTGAGTGGTCAGTGGGAATGTCTGAGTGGTCAGTGAATAAATAACTATCACCATTACCTCAACCTTCTTGGGATCTCTAATTTCTCAGGAGAGGAGCTGAGCAGGGGAGGAAATGTCTCTTGAGATCCTGATACTCAGCTCCTGGGTGAGCTTGCACATCCTCTCTGCTTCTGGGATTGTCACACGGGTCCCAGGCAGATGAACACTGCCATCAATTCCTCTGCTGTCTTAGTCTTTCCATCAGCATGTAAACATGCTAACATTTGTCATCTCCACCCTTTCCCTCCGAGAATCATATGGGCAAATGCCACATGCTAAATCTTGAGCAAAAACCCTCCAGGTACAAAACAAACAAACAAACAAACCAAACAATGGTAAAATTTTACTTGTTTACAGTTAAAAAACAGGTTAAACAAATCTGGACCTTTCAAAGTCAGGGGAGTAAGTGCCTTGAGGAGGAGGGAGGGAAAGCTCAGGAGAACTGTGAAGGAGGGATTCTGGGTGCTGATGATGTTTTGCTTTTGACTTGTATTTGGCTACACAGATTTATTCATTCATGATAATTCATTAATAATTCACTTATGATGATTGGTTGATCTGACACTTATGACCTATACAGTTTTCTCTTTGTATTTCCTTAAAAAAAAAAAAAAAGCAAAACAAAATCATTATAATGGCCTATAACTACCAAAATGATCTGACCGTTTCTCCCTCTTTGACCTAGTTTCTATAACAGGCCAAAGCTTTTGCAATTTAAGTTTTCCTCTGCCTGCCACACACTTCTTCCAGGCATCTACATGGCTCACTCTTTTGACCTCATAAGGTCTTTTATGCAAGTGTTCCTTTTCAGAAAGGTATGAAGAGTATGACCACTCTTTCCTTGCTACCACCCCCCTACCCTTGCATACATAGCTGCTTTTGGATTTATTTTTCTCTATGGTACTTAACATCTAGCATACTTTATAACTTATATATTTGTTTTGTTTATTCTACTTCCTCTCCAGCAGCATGTAAACTCCAGGAAAGCAAGGAATTTTGTCTGTCTTGTTTACTGTTGTGAACATTCTTGAACAGTGCCTGGCACATAGTAGGCATCCAATGATTATTTGTTCAGTGGATGGACACATTTCTATGCCTCCTCTTGAAGGTTCTCTGCCTAGAACATTAAGGCTCAATTCCTCTTAGTGGCCCAAGGACTCATCTGTAACTATTTTTCCCTCGTCTAATAACATGCCTGTAAGGCCCTTTGGTTTTATTTATTTATTTATTGTTAAATCATAGCTTTGCACATTAGTGCAATCAAGGGGTACAATGTGCTGGTTTCATATCTGAAATATTCTCATCAAACTGTTCAACATAGCCTTCCTGGCATTTTCTTAATTATTGCATGTAGACATTTGTATTCTGCCTTTAGTAAGTTTTGCCTGTACCCATTCTAAGATGCACCACAGGTGTGACCCCACCCATTACCCTCCCTCCACCCAAACCTCCCCCCTCTTTTCCCCTTCCTTGGCCCTTTCCTCATAGTCTTGTGCTATAGTTGGGTTATAGCCTTCATGTGAAAGCTATAATTTAGCTTCATAGTAGAGCTGAGTACATTGGATACTTTTTCTTCCATTTCTGAGATACTTTGCTAAGAAGAATATGTTCCAGCTCCATCTATGTAAACATGACCTGAGACTGTCTTTATGGAGACTGTCTCCTTCTGGGATTTTATGTTTGGATCAAGTTGACTTTCTTCTTACCTGAGGGTAAATTTCCTCCAAGGAGGTTTCTTTATGGGTGACCATGATTACAGCGATCATGTATTGGTGCCTATTAAATTTCAGGCCTTGTGCCAAGAGCTAATCATACATCATTTAATTCTCACAGCAGCCCTGTGGTGAATACGTATATTATTATTATGTCCGTATTTTATAAATGACGAGATGAAGGCTTGGAGAGGATAAATGACTCTTTCAAGGCCACACAGCTAACATGTGGCAGAGCTGGTAGAATGCTGGGGCCTGCTTTCTCAGCCCCGTGCTCCACGACCAGTTGCAAATATACTTTGGGCAGACCGTCGCCTGCCAGCTGTGACATGTGCCCAGCTAGAGCCAAATTCCAGAGGAACATAGCTAGGGCTCAAAGTAGGACCCTGCATGGAGTTACTGCTTTATTAAAATATGAGAATGCAGGATCATGGTAAGACTCTTCTGGGTTTAAGAAATAAATCACTTTTGGGAGGACAGAAAATTGCCCTATTTGAAGATTTGTGTGGCTCTGTCCCTATGGAGCTGAGGAGTTCCCTGTTCCAGAGCAGGGTGTTGGGGAGGCAGGGGAGGAGAGGCCAGAGAGGGGGGAAGAAGGGCTTCCGGCAGAAGCCAGTGCTGCACAGCAGAGTCCCAGGACAAGGGCCCAGCAGGGCCTCAAGTGAGGCCCTCAGTAGGAATGGAGATTTTCTAAACATACTTTCATCTGAACATACTAACACCAGTACTCAAGCACAGTGAGATTTCCTGAGTTGTGAATGTGGATCTTAGTTCCACCAGACTTTGCAACTGAGCCTGGAGGCTCTCTCGTTAGGTGTATCTAAGGTTTTAGTTGCAGAGAGGCCGGGATTACCTCAAGGGGTCAGGATGCTGCGATGGAGGGAAGGCCAGGAAATCACAGCCTTGGAGGGAGCTTGTATAAACCCTGAGGCTTAATAAGCTTCTGAACTTCAAATGCTGCTGGTTTAAATTCCATGGGCGGAAGAGACCAAAACACTTCCAGGAGCCCATCGGCCATTCCGGAAGTCAGATGTTTTGTGGCCCCTCATATTTCTTCTGACTTTCTGTAATTTCAATATTTTCCTGTTGCACACTGCACACTATAAACCTCTCTCTGTCCTTTATTCAAACTGTGCAAAAAAGGATCACATTGAGAGGATCAATCTCATATGAGATTCCCACACCATAGGCTACTGATCTCCTTACATCCAGCCCAAGGTCTTTTATGTTAGGTTTCAGTCCTTGGTCCAGTTGGCACCAGAAATTGGTCTGGCTGCTTCATTCAGAAAGAGGGGTAGCAGGCACTTAAGCAGCTCTTGATCTTCCTTTCCACGCCCTGTTATGACACTGAAAATCCAAGGAACTCAGAGGTTTGTATCAGTGCTATCACAGGTCAATACAAAGACTGGTGTGTTTGGATTTTTTTGTAAATAAGAAATAATATTTCAGTACATTTAAACTTGTACATTAAGTGACTTGTTCTAATATACATCAGGTCTTAGAAAAGCACATAAGTGTCAGTTATCTTTATGCCTTGGGCTTTGGATGAACAGGTTGGAAGTGTGTCCCTAGGGACTCCTTTCTGCGGAGCTCTAGGGAGTCAGTCCCTGGCTCCTTCCAAAATATAGCTAAGTGGGGTAGTCTTCACTACCTGCCTCTATGTTTTGGGGGTAGCTTACCTCAACAAAATGGTTTTTGATCTATAACAATAGCCTGAACAAACTCAAACAATGATTTCCCTTTTCTCCCGGGATTGCTCCCTGGCGTCCATTCTCCCCTCCTCTAGACAGCTGGGCCTAGGGCTTGCTAGTGTGAGACTCAAATCCCCAGCCTCACGGCAGCCTTGGTGGCCATTCTAGACATCCTGGATAATGAGAGGGAAATGAAAGTGGTCTATGTGACTTCCAGGTCACACTCTGTCCCAGATGCTGTGCTGCCATCTGGAAGGTTGGCTGACAGCTCTCTTTGGGAACTGCCTTAGCGGAAGAGACTCATTTCACCCAAGGTCATGCCCTTTTCCTGGAGCAGCTCACAACCAATAACTCATCAGGAATATCAAGGCCTGGCTTGTCATTCTAGCTCTGAAGGATGCACTCACATTTAGTGCCCCTGTGGGTTGTATGAATGTGCTGCAGCCTAATTCTCCTTTTCCCAGGTGTGCGCCCTGCCTGGTGATCTATGGAGCACTCTCTAAAGAACTTCTGGTATACTAATCTCCATCTCAGAGTCTGTCTCCTGGGTGATCACCCCGCAGCACAACTTTAAAAGAAATCTCTTTGCCTGCCTCTCTGCTTGCCTTTCTGTGGGCTGGGACACAGAGTGTGGTCACAAGCGAGCTCTGACCCTGTTGATAAGGAGAGTGCCTGAGGGGTGAAGGAGCAACAAGATCAAAAAGACTTGATCACGAGATCACCTCATGGATGAAACTCCCCATAAAGCCTGGACCACGGAGCACCTGCATACTTCTACCCTGTTTAGTGCTAGAACATTCTACTGCAGACTGGAGTAAGGATTCTAGACTTTCTCTTTAGAAGGAACTATGAACCAAAACTGAGGTCGCTTTGTCCTTGGTATAACTTAAAAAAAAAAAAAAAAAAAAAGGTAATGTAGTTTGGACATCTGTCCCCTAAATTTAGTTAGCATTTAATTTGTCATTTGAAGGAATTTTTCCATTGTCCCGACAAAATATAAAATTGTCATTTCAAAAGTTTTGTCCATTTTTATGAGTCTACTTTAAACTGTAATATCTCAGTGAATATTTATTCAATTTAATCGAAATAAACGCCATTTGAATTGATTAATTCCGTTGGCATAAAAATTGGGTGCTCGTGGGTGGCACCTGTGGCTCAGTGAGTGGGGCACCCGCCCAATATACCGAGGGTGGCAGGTTCAAACCCAGCCCCGGCCGAACTGCAACCAAAAAATAGCCGGGCGTTGTGGCAGGCGCCTGTAGTCCCAGCTGCTCGGGAGGCTGAGGCAAAAGAATCGCAGAAGCCCAAGGGCTGGAGGTTGCTGTGGGTCCTGTGACTTCACGGCACTCCACCGAGGGTGGTAAAGTGAGACTCTGTCTCTACAAAAAATAAAAAAAAAAAAAACTGACCTCACTGAAGAGTATTTTTATACATCTGTTTAAGCAAGACAA